>JAVSCE010016683.1:0-74106 GCA_032199065.1 Smutsia gigantea | reverse complement strand
GATATATCAATATCAATATATTCACACATGTACATATATGTACACACACATACAATATGTACAGGTATATCTATATGTTCTATTACTGGGCAGGGGCCCTGGGGGTGGGGGGTGGTAATGATTAGAGCTTGGACTCTAGAGCCAGGCAATTTGGGTTTATAGCTCAGCTATTCCACTTCCTATCAGTGTTACTGTGGGCAAGTTAATTAACCTTTCTGTTCCTCCACTTCCTCACCGGAAAATGGAGAAAATAATGCTACCCCTTAAAGTTGTGAGATTTAAATGAGACGTTTTGGTGTAAAGTGCACTTGGAATAATACCCAGTATACAACAAACACTCAATACCATCAGTTGTCATTATAAGTATTCTTGATTCCTTTTTTATAATCTGGTATGTGGGCTCAGCTCATCTCTGGCCTGTGCTTCTCCCTGTGTGTCTCTCAGCCTCTGCCCTGGCTGTCAACAGTCAGCTCTACAGGTCAAATTCCTATCCAGTTAATTATCACCATCTCTGCTGAGCAGAGCTTTGGCACCAGACCACCTCAGGATGCAACTGCTTAGTCCATAGGTTGGGCGCATTCTCTGCCCATTCAGCACTGTTAAAAAAATTGCTAATATTTATAAAGCATGCTAGCAAGAGTGGCAGGGTCACGCCGCCCCAGCTGCATGACCTCAAATTTTCTACAATGAATCTGTATGTTATTACATTTGTAATTGAGGGAACGGTTATTTTAAAAATAGTGTGAGTAGACTGTGACCCAGCCTACTATGAAAGCCTTGGTTCAGGAGCTTCACAAGTCCTGCCCTCTGTCCCTAGAAGAGGCCAGGATATTCCACTAGCAGACTGAGAGCTTATTGAAGGCATTCGACCTCCCTGTGGCTGAACTGTGTAGAGCTGATCGGGCCCCCCGGAGTTGCTCTGTACCTCTCCCCCACCCTCCAGTGATGAACCCAACATCCAGCATTGGAGCCATTTATGTTTCTTTGTCCTTAATAGGTAATTAGCTTCTCAAATACAGGAGGTGTGTTTGATTTATCTTCACATCCCCAGTACCCAGAACAGCGCCTGCCACCTGAGAGGCCCCGTGATACCCACATCCTCAGTAAATAGCCAGATGCAACGGGACTGGAAGGCATTTCTTAAGGTGGGCTTTCCAATTTTCTACTTTCCCCCTACATTCTTTGCTATTCACCCAAATGCTATTACTTGGTGCCCATTCCTGAGTGTGAAAATTCTTGGACTTGTTCTCAAGGAGTTTACTGTCCATAAGCCTGGAAATCTAATTCAAAAGTAAAAAAAAAAAAAAAAACAGATCTAAATCCAACTCTCTCAGTGTCCAACTGTTCTAGCACTCATACTTAATCATCAAAAGTTGACTTTAGAGCAAATCTCCAACACTGAGAACTGCATGTAAAAGAAACTAAATGAGTCTGCTTATCCTTTGTGAGCTGAAACCTAGAAAAAATTATCCACTGCAATTTAAAAGCTGCTGGAGAAAGGAGCTGGTTGAGTGGGGGACAGGCAGTGGGGGTGAGTGGCAGGATGTGGACTCTCTTGAGTTTTTAGTAATAACCCACAGTCTATCAGAACATAACAGGAGTTTAAGCAGTGCTGAAATGTGATTGGTTAAGGGAAAGTTCTTGCCCTATCATTTAACTGGAGCAGAATCTCCCTAATAAGTTAGGGCAATTGGCACTCCATCTGCCAACAGCTTGTCCATTGAGACGGCTGTGCTAAGAGCTAGAAAACTATTAATAAAAAGAAAAAAAATGTGTCACTGCCCTTATCAAGGCTTTGACACAAATATTTACACTGCATTTTACATTCTTTTACTTCCATTATTCTGCAAGGGATTTTATAGTTTTTCTGACATATGCCAAAGCAGGTTTTTACATTTTGCAAGTATGCAAATAGCAAATGGAATAAGAAATTCATGCAGAGAATTTCCCAGATTTTCAAATGAAGAACATCATGTTATACTGGTTCCAGAAGTTATAATTGCACTTAAAAGTCCTGCCTTGGTGTGCCATTCAGGGACTTTGGGGGCTCTGTACACTAATTCATGTCTGGCTTGAACAGCTTTGTAATCAGCCCTATTAATAAGAACTGGCTTATAGAAAACACATTTCTTCTTCGGAAGGAGAAGCAGTGATTAATGACTTTGAGTGCCTGTGGGTCCTGTAGAAACCAAGTAAATAGATGGCACTCTGGCCATACCCTGGAATGTCTGTCCGAGTCCCAAAATCCCCCTCCTGCTCTCTGAGAACTCTGTCCTGTGTTAATGTGTGGAAGACAATATCTCCTCTGGGTCAACACCTATTGTCCTGGCCTCCCTCTCTCCTTCTTTCCCTGGAATCTCTTAGTAATCTATCCCAAGTGGCAAACTTTCAGGAATGCCCCCTTTAGGAGTCTTACAAAATGTGTAAGCTTGTCTCACTCCTTTCTGCTTAGGAATAAAGGAGAGCTCTTTATAGAACTGGAAACATTTCCTTTCAAACAAAAACAATCAAGTAGTCCCTAGGGCTGGGCCAGAGAGATTCAGTCCTCATCCTCCTGAGAGCAGAATGGTGATAGGGGTGAGTGTCTTCCCTTCAAAGTGTTCCAAGAACCTTGCTCTGAAGGACACTCCCTCCAGAATGTCTGCACACAATCCAGCAGACAGTAGCTCCAGCTCCTGTGTTGTTCTGGTTAATCCAGGACATCTGGCCACCCCATGTGGGAACTGTATTCTGTGTGTCCCCCACCTCTTGTAAGCAGGAGGGCATGTCCTGTCCGTGGGAGATCTGGCGTCCACTGAAAGGAGGCCAGTTAGGGACTACTATAGTGATAAATCTCGTTCACAGACTGCTTGCTGGAGAAAGTACTTACAGGCAAACATGATCTTCAGGCTCTATAAAATACTTTTTAACCTAAAATGTAGATGTTTCTTTCCTGCCTTAGTAGTTGTAGTAGTATTTAATTTAGCCATTCTGGACCATCTTTTGTGTTGATTTACAATTACTGCAGCAATATTTGGGGGAGGCAAGACCTGCTCCCTTGAAGCCCTGGAGAAAGTGGGAAGTGCGAGGAAGCCTCCTGTCCGGGCTTGGCCCAAGGGCAAGGTGGGTGTCATCCATCTGCAGTGGTTGTTTTAAAAGACTGCTAATCAGGAAGACAGAAGTCCTAGATTCTCATTCTCCACACTACCTGGTTCTGATATTTTAAATCAGCTCTTAACTTCTCAATTTCCTTACTCTTAAAATAAACCACAGAATTTTAGAAACAAGAAGGGACTTTGTTGGGGTGAGAGTTGGGGGTTAACTTAGTTCAGCTTTAGCTAGCTACTTGCTTTCACAGATTATAAAACTAATACCTGCCAGATTAACTCCCAAGCTAGCTGTGAAAGTCAACTGAAATTTCAGCATGCTTTGAAAAGTTTGGGGTTGTGCAAATGGCTATACAAATGAAAGAAATAATAATAATTGTCATTACAATTTAAATGAGACAATCCTTCAAGGATCAATCCAAACACATACTATTAAATAATATTATTTTTATTGTCATTAACAATAAATAGCCATGTTTGCTAAACATGAATGATTTCATTGCCCTCAAATTCCCAAAAGTTTGACAAAGGGATAATTTTTCTCTTCTTTCCTTTCTGGCCAGTAACGGTTGCATGTGCTCTCAAACCACCATGGAATTTCCTGAACAGTGCTCTTCAAGTTGTACAGAGGACTGCTTCCAACGCTTTCAAACCACTTAAGGCAGAGTACACCAATTGTGTAGTTAAGTGAAAAGCAATCACCTCTGTATGTTTTACATTTATCTATGGTTTGGCTTTGCAATGCTCACGAATCTTACAAGACCTCCCAAAGCAAAACCTTCACTTCTCAACAGAACTTTTTGCTTTTGGGTTACCACTTAGCCTGGATTCCTCCAAAACTTGAGACAAGCAGTTTCTTTGACAGCATTTTAATTGCTAAGGTGAACCCTGGGAGCAGAAGTCAGGATCCAGAGAATATAGTGGAAAGAGGGAAAGCCAATTCAGGGTTGCAGGATCAGGTGGGCCACCGCTAGAGGCTGGCACTCACTCTCAGGGGACCTTCCAGGGAGCCGTAGGATATGAGTGTCCAAGGACAAAAGGGAAAGTGTTTTGTGCATTGGATCTCTGAACTTCAGAATGTACAAGCATGAGTACGGAATCTGTTCCTGCAGGTGCCCCTCGTTTTAGTGTCAGCCAATCTCCAGGGCAGAGAGTCAGATTGTACCTGAACAAAGCTGGTTGCAGCTTGCACAGAACTTGTCATTAGAGCAGTGGCTGGATTAAAGTGAGGATGAGAAGATTTAAGGTGTGTCCATGAGGTATCTGATACAGATTATATTCTACAAGGTCATTTACTCACTGAAAACTAGTCTATGAAAGTCTCAGATTATGTGTTAACCAGCTTTCTTTAATAACTCAAACAACACAAAGTTTTAACATTGGGTATTGCTTTGCACAGTCTGAGAAGTAGGAAAATTGTGCATCTATCCAGGCTTGGCCAAAGGAGTGTTTCAGTGCAATTTTAGATGAGGAAGTCTAAAGAGCTTTTGCCTACAGCAGGTCAGTTTCACTGAGGCATAATCTGTTTCACTTTAGGCAACAGAAGAGCTTAGCATACAGAAATCTGGTGTCACATTGTAAGAACAAGTCACATTTGCACAACTTCATTTAGTTCAGATTTGAAGCATTTCCAAGTTTTAGAATTGACCTAATAAGCATAAAGTAGAGATGAGTGGACAATGGAAATGATTCACTAGAGAAAGTTCCTGTGGTAGTGATTCTTCACGTGCAGTCCTTGGACCAGCAGCCTCAACACCACCTGAGAACTTTGCAAAATTTGAAAAAATGCCAATTTTTGGTTCCCACTCCAGACCCACTGAAATAGAAACTCTAGGGGTGGAGTGCAGCAACCTGCATTTTAATAAGTCTTCCAGGTAATTTTGATGATGCTAATGGTTGAGAACTGGAGTGTCAGATGAATCTCTTTCAGAACACTGGAGTGGGTTATGGGGGTGGGGAATCAATATAGCAGTAAATCGATGCACATTGTCCAGGCATTTACTAGAAATTCCTTACCCTTATGGGTTCCAGAGATACAAAGGTGAACAAAAACCAGAGTCCTTGATCCCAAAAGGTTCACAATCTAGTGGAAAAGACAGACAGGTAGACCAACCATAATAATACACTGGCAAGAGAACAGCTACGTAGGACCCAGTCCAGACTTGGGAGGGAGTCAGGAAAAAGACTGAGTTTGAAATTAAGTGGTGAAAAACCTAGGGTGCATTGGCATGGGATAGAAAAACACTTCTAACAGACAAGACAGGTAATTCAGGATCTTGGGGGAAATCTGAGCCAGCTTCATCAAGGGTCGGCAGAGAGTCACAGAGTCTGGAAGCAAGGCACAGGAAGGGTGAGGGGAAAGAAGAGTTTGGAAAGATACCAAAGGACAGATCATGAATAGTTTAAAATGTAAAGAAGCTTGGGTTTGACTCTGAAAGTGAGGAGGAGCCACTTAAGTATTTCAGCAGGAACCACTTTCGGTCTATCTGACACATCTTCTTTCTTACCCCAGACACAAATGTGGGCATACCCGAGAGCTGGGCCCAGCTATCGCGTCCAACTCAGTGGCTTTAAATGCCAACCAAGAGCTGATGGCCCTCACGTCTATCTATTCAGACCTGTCTCTTCCCTAGATTTCTAAATTGGCATCTCCACTGGAATGTCTGAAAGACATTTCAAACTTAACTTGACAGTAGAACACTTGATATTTTCTCCCTCAGTCTTATGTCTTATTCAGTCTTTCCTCAGCTCAGTAAGTGACAGTAACACCTACCCAATTTTTCAGCCAAAAATCTAACACGTAATCTAGAGTCCTTCCTTTTTTCACCACTCATATCCAAGCCATAAGAATATCCCATCAACTCAGCAAGTTTTATTGGATCTACCTCCAAAAACTGTCCTGAAACTTTCCACCTCTTTTTCATCTTTCTACTGCTTTCTTGATGGTGCGATGGCTTCCCAGCAGTCTGAAGCCCATTTCATGGTCAATTCTCTCAGCATCTCTTAGTCTTTCCCACAGAAATCCTGTGCTGGGTGTGATTTGCTTTGACTTGGTTTTATGTTCATTCATGAAGCAATGACTATAGCCAGTGGCATAAACATGCTTTTTGCTCAATCCTGGGTTACCAGTCTATCTTGGCAGCCAGTGGCAGAGACAGTTTCCCTCAAACCACACAGTGGCTAGAGGTGGAAGGGGCTGTGGACAGAGGTGGGCAGGACTGTGGTGGTAGGTAACCCCCTAAGGAAATTTGAGGTGTTATCAAAAGGGGGGGGTGGATCTTGGGCAAGTAGGCAAAGGATTTCCACTAAAGTGGTGAACCGAGGCTTGTTGTAAAGGAGTTCCTTTTTGAAACGTACAGGAGTCTTGCTTTTTCTTTAGGTGTTGGCATTTCATTTCTAAGAGCTTAAATTTAAATCAGAATCATTATACATGCCTTGGGCATTCACTCCACAACATTATAATTTGTGTCTGGCTGCTTGTAACCCTGGGTGAGGGAATGCAGTACCTACCAGTGGCTGTGATTTCCACCTTCCAGTGTGACTTAAATCTACGCAAAGTGTTTAAGCATTTGAACTAATGCTGATCCAGTTCGTACACTAAAGAATTTATTTACTCTTCAACATATGCCCATAGAAGGCATATATAGTCTATGGTGACTGTACAGAACACATATAATGATAATTTTTAGAGGTGGTTTTAGAGGGCTGTACCCACGGCACAATGGCCAAGCCAAAGACTTGAAAGTATAGTCCATAGAGAAATTGACATAAACAGTGTAGATAAACAGAATTCCTTTTTTTTTTTCTCCTTAAAGATTTTGAAAGCCTTTAGGGAAAGACAAGTATAATGCTGGTTGAGTAAGAATGTCCCCAGGCTGTGCATGCTGGCCTCTGAGCAGCCAGTGAGGGCAGCCACATTCTGTGCAAGTGGAGGGTCCTGGCATGCCTCCTTTCCTTACAAGCAGAAAGAAAGGAAGAAGAGAAGTTCTTTCCCAAAAGGACTCCCTTCTTTCTCCAGAACCCTTAACCTTGTCCCCAGATGAAGACTTGGTGCTGAGATCTTCTCTCTCTCCACTCGGCAGCATCGTGGGGTCTGATTGCTGCCATTCTGACCCGGCACGTGGTAGCCACAACTCCTAGGCAAACGTATTCTACTTGTGTGGTGAGACTTAAGTTAGGGATTGAGGCAAACTTCATTTTAAGAGGTATCCATTGCTCTCAAAATAAAAAACAAAAAAAGAATGGGTTTTGGTTGCTGAGTTCTCAACCTGAAATACTTTCTGGGGGGCAACTGAAAGGAATTCATTTACAGGCTGAGGAGAGAATTAAGGGGAGATAATGGGTGTTCTCCTCTTGGCTGATCCTATCTGCCAAAAGGTGTAGAAACTATAACTGTTTCATTTGCTGAAATAATGGGGGAAAATGGCTATGTTTATGCAAAATAAAAGCTAAATTATCACAACAAAAAAGGGGACCTAAAAGACAGAAGGCAGAAAAGTAATCCCAAAACAAGCAAGTTGCTCCCTCCTCACCCATAAAGCCCTTGGCACACAAGCCCTGGGGCCTCTTTATCAGTGTTTCCTACAGAGATCACAATAGTTACGCTTGCAGTGAGCTTTTGAAATAAACTTGGAGCCTCTACACTTAGAAGATGGCTTTGTAGATATCATGTTTTTCTTTTTGTTATGCCCCTTCTTTGCCTTCTCCCTTGTTTGGATCTGTTTTCTCTTCTTCTCCTACTTCTCCTTTTTCTTTTTGAAGATTTAAAACACATTGTTTTATCATCTTAAGGACTCAGAATCCCAAAACTCTGTGGAAGACTGTATTGATGGCAAAGCTCAGTAACGTGGCAAAGCCTCTGAAACGAGGATGCTGTCAGAGTGTGAAAAAAAATTCCACTAGATAAATGCATAAGCCGCTTTTGCTTTGTTTTGCTACTTTTCCAAGGCAAGATGCCTGGGCTCTTCTCTCCCCCAAAATGCAAGGAAAGCGAACCTGACCTTTGCAGACTGTCTTAAATTTTAGGCTGTTTGTCAGCTTCTAGCAACCTCACCAAAGCAGTGAAGAGAGGAACAAAGGGGGCGCAGGTCCAAAGGCCACCCGGGAAGGAGTGTTTACCCTTCACATTAGTCCTTTGTCTTTCCCGCATGTGGACCGGGTGTCTGGCTCAGTGTCCAGGTACAGTAAGCATGGACACCTGATTTTCTCAAGGACAAAATGGGGCGGGGGAGAACAAATGCAAAGGTGTTTGAGAGTCTGAGCATGACAGGATGAAATTGCTACGGTGACTTTTTGTCATAGAAATCTGGAAAGTGAGGACTAGTGATTCTTCAACCAGAAAGTTTCAAGCTTCCACTTCCATGATCACTCAGTCTTCCCTTCCATCCCATCCAAATCATTCTTTAACCTAAATACATACAGCAACAGACATTACCAAAAAACTCATGAAAAGATGTATTGTGCAGAGGCCTTGGAAAAAAAAAAGTTTGTAATCCAGATTTATAGTAAAAGAAATAGGAGTTGTTCCCATTTTCCTTTTTCATTTACAACCCCCTGAAACTACAGAGCTGGAACAATTGAAACAATTAGCTGCCTCCTGTTCACCATTATACGAGAACCATCATCATCCTTTGGCCATGACTGTTTTCTTGGGCAGTATGTCCTGAGTGAGGCCCGACTACCGTACAGAAGGGCTGAAATCTGAAAACTACTTAGAATAACATTTCAGGGCTTCACTGCGGCTTGATCTGTTTCTTTTTAGCTTGTCCTAGAAACAGGGAGGCACCGTCACATTTTTAAGGTGGGGCGGATGGGGGGATAACATCTAAATTCCTCATGTATCTCAGAAATCTAAATTAAAACATTGAGGAAGCAGTTACTAGGTTGTTCTGAAAAGATAACAAGGCTGTGAGGATTGGATTTAGAAATGAACATTGTAGGGCTCTCTCGGTTGTATCCAATCTGGAATGTCACACTCCGACATACAAGTAGTTAGGACGAACTTAAATAGCCAGACCCCATAAAAGAAAAAAGTAGCATTGCACATTATTATGAGCTGTGGGGCTTGGTACCATTATTATAGGATGCTGTGCCTTTCTGTTTCAATTAAGGAACACAAATAAATCACAATAAAAAATCATTCAATAGGTTTGGAATCACTCTATATAATCATAACAAAGCTACCGCACTGTTTAAATTGTCTGTTGAGAACCATTTGGTAATGACTAACAGAGAAAGGGACTAGGCCTCTTTCCCAAGTTCTGGAAGCCACTTGGAGTCCCGGTCTCTTCTGATATCCTCTCCCCTGCTCTCCCCTGCCCCACAACGGTTATGAGGGTAAATAGGAAGGGACAGAGAAGGATCCCAGGGTCATAGACAGAGACCGGCAGCAGATAGCCAGGAGCCCAAGGCCATGGACTCCATCCCATTGCTACTGTGGTTCACCAGTGTCAAGATAAGCCAGGCTCAGTCCCCCGTCCTTGTGGCTCTCATTCGCCTCCCTATCTGACTGATATCCCTGCTCCACGGTCTGAGCGGAGGGAAGGGCTGTACAGCGGGCTGCCATCCCCGAAGGTTGGTTAGCACACAACCGCCTCCAGGGCAGGGAGATCCCTTTGCTTTGGAAAAAATAGTCAGGGTCCCCTTGGAAGGAACCCAACTCTGGGCAGAGCTGATCCGACATATCCTGAAATTTCCATGACATCAATACATCGTTGTTAGAACAAAGCATGAAACACTCGTCTGTTTCACAGCATTGATTTCCACTGTTGTTTCTGCCTTTATGGAGCGGGCTGTGGGGAAGGGCAAGCATATTCCCAGGAAACCGCTCCGATAATTTAGGAGCCGTCAAGTCTGCAGGGTGTTGCTTTCTTTCTCTGTAACAAAGGAGTGAGTGTTGGTTGCTTCAAATAAAAGGTATTTTTGCCTTCCTATCATTGAGGTTGGGTGAATTTCCAATACCTGTTTTATATTTTTCCCCTTTTTTAAAAAAGGTATATATTGATATTCTTCTCTCTTTTAAAACTATAGATTTCTGTGGGATTCCTTTTGCTCACTCTTCTCTCTACCTTCCCATGCTGAGGATTATAAAATCCTCCAGATTTGTTTTACTACTGTGAGCATAAAAAGCAGCAGGCTTGCATATTGAACAGAGCCAGAGATTAAGGCACTGGCAGCCTTGAAATAGCTCTTTCTCAACTTCCATTCCCATGAGGTTATCCACATCAACTTGCTGTTAGGACAGGGTCAGTGTGATGAAATGTATTTGTTGAGTCTCTTTAGTGCCAAAGTTTTTGCCCACAATCTGATCTACCTGATAGTGGTACTATTTCAGAAATGTCCGGTCACTGGAGCAAATACAAAGCCTGTGGACCTTCAGGAACAGCAGCGATGACTGAAACTACACTGAGCAAGAACTTGCATTTTCCCTTTTTTTTTTTTTTTTGCTTCTTCACGTGAGGATGGTGGAAATGAACAGTTTATGAAATGGGAATTTTTATTTTAGTGTTAAGCCCTAGTTAGACCTAAATTTAAAATCCCACCAGGGTTATGATATTCTTATCACAATTTTTTAGCATGCTCTCTGTTCTGTTTATCAGGAATTGCTTTAAGGGATCCTTAGCAAGAATAGAACATGCAAAAAGGTGTAAAAAGGGAACATTCTATGTAAAAGGTTTTTAAAAGAGCATCAAGAAAAAAAAGGACCATTTTTAGAGCATGGAAAAACAACAATGATGAGGTGATCAAAATGCAAACATTAGGAAGATAATCATAATTTACTTTAAAATTATTTCCTATGTTAAGGAAATAGAAAATCTGTGTTTTTCTTACCTTTCCATTCCCTGACTTGAAATTCCCTGATTCAACGTTTCATATACAAATCCAAAGGATACCAAAATAAAAGCAGCATTTATGTAGACTTTCAGGCCCATAATCTTTTGCAGGCTTGCTCAGATCCCATGCCAACCTTGTTGGGTTCAAACATCCTATCCCAGAGATCTTTAATTGAGATGACAGGTGTGGGAGGCAGATTGAAAAGCTGATGATGGTGTTTCTTGACCTTGAAGATGAGAACTGAGAGAAAACAGCCAAATATTCTCAGATAGGGTCAGGAAGGATGTGTGTGTGTGTGTGTGTGTGTGTGTGTGTGTGTGTGTGTGTGTGTGTGTGTGTGTGTGTGTGCATGCAAAGGAGTGGAGGCAGTTGGAGGGGATGGGGACACAAAGGGGGAGACAAGAGAACCAGGTCTTAATATCTGGCTGCCTCATCTTGTCCAGCTAAAAACTTTGAATTCAACTGTAGAGTGTTAAAAGAATTCACAGAGGCCAGTACAAACACAAGGCCCCTCCGTAGTTTTTCCTCCCGCCCCAAATATAAAAGTATCTTAAAATAAGTCACAGAAGCCTCTGGGGTCTGAAATGGGGAAAAATATTGGCCTTGATAATAATTTCTACATGCAAGTCTGAAACATTTGGCCAACAAAGTACAGAGCTCGGAACAGCACCCCGCTTTGTGTCACCCTGGGGGCATCCCTGTCTGCTCATCTCTACCTACTGAAAATGTAAGAAAGACCAGGAGGTGAAAGGAAAGGATTGTTAAGGAGGGTAAGATGATAGAGAAACAGGTATGGAAAGTGGAAAAAGCCATCATGCAGATAACAAGGAAATGTGAATTCTGCTACCTCATAATTCTAAAGGGGGAAATAATAATGACAATAATAGGAATGTCTATAGAGCATGTTTATTTGCCAGGCTCTGTTGAGAGTTTTATATGGAGCATTAAGTCTGGAAAGTGAGGTTCAGAGAGCAACTTGTTTAAGTCCACACACTTGTAAGTGGAAAATACAGAACTTGAAACTATGTGCTGTTGTTCTGTCCTGTAACATTACCCACCACAGTGAGAGAGGCCTGGACGGGGGCCAGCCCTGGTTTATATGATCTGCTGGCTGGTGCTGAGGGAAAAGGCGCTCTCATTCACTGAACAGCAATCCGTTCCTGGGCACTACACTGGTCATCTCATTTATTTCCACCACAACTCTAAGACATAAAAATCTACCATCTTTATTCTAAGGAAGGCTTATCTGGGACTTTACAAGTTTCATTAATTTATGTATGCATTCACTGAGCAAATAGTTATTGGACACCTACTATTGTATACAGCCCAGGATGGACATAGAATAAGGAGCAAAAAAGCTTATGTCTTATTCTCTAGTGGCTTTTGTTCTAGCAGGAAAATCTAATACACCAATGACTGTTCAGTCACAAATTTAGGGAACTCTCTGAAGGGAAACACATTCCTGGAAGGGCAGGTAACAGATGGACAAGACCTCTAACAGACAGGGTGAGGACTGGATGGGTCCTTTATGGAAGATATGATTTTGATTTAGAATCTGAGACATGAGAAGGAGCTAACTAGGGAAGGTGTGTGTGTGTGTGTGTGTGCATGTGCACATGCGTGGTAGAGGCTACAAAGGGGTTTCAAGTAGAAGAAACAGGGGCAAAAGTCAGTGGCTTCTATACTCTAGGCTGCAGCTAGAATATAGAAGTCTAAGTGCTTGGAAATGACACTGGGAATATGGAAACTTACAAATGTGTCCTACTTTGTTAAGTGTTACATTTCACTATCTTCTTCCCACCCCAGATTTCAAAGCCTGGGCCTTTCACATCTATTTTTGCAAGTGAGCTCACAAAGCTTCTGCATCTGACCCAGCCTTGTATACATTCTTCTCCTTGCTTCTCTGATTATGTAGTCCAGGTAAAAATCAAGTGTAGCCTGCTGGCTGCTCCTTTCCGCAAGTGCATGGCAATGGAGTATAGTGGCCAGTTGGTTTTGGAGTCAAACAAGCTGAGAATCAAATCCTGTCTTGGCTATTTAATAAGTTTGTGAATTTGAGGTAGTCCTTGACCTCTTAAAGATTTAGTCACTGGTATGTAAAAGGTTTTATGTGGGGAATAGAGATGACTTCTATGAGGGACTTAGCCCATTGCCTCACATAGAGGTGCTTAAAAAATGTCTGTGCTTACCATGTGTGTAAGTTGGCCATCAGCACATCCTGAGCAGAGACTTCCAGCGGGTACTTCACAGACCTCGGCCCCACTAGGAGTAAGTCCCCATGCAATTTTCCCTTCGATTCAACCATAAAAGCAGCTTCCTTACTCTCCTCGAGTTAGTGACATATGGATTTGTTATATATAAAATTCATTCATCCAGAAATCTTTGTTATATCTGAAATCCATTAATTGAGAAATTATATTTTTATCCAGAATAATCTGGGGTATCAAAGGGCACCACCAAACTTGCTGGAATGTAGCAACAATGAATTAACAAATCGATCGATTTACAAAAAATTAGCTGAGCTTGTAGCCCTGAGCCCAATGTGGGATACAAAGGAACACAGACCGTGTGTTTTGGGGTGTTCCTAGTCTCACAGAGAATGACCAAAAAATCTGGAAATTAGGGAACACAAGAGAAATAGTCAAGAAAAACCACACAGGTTATTTGTAATGGCTCAAACATGGAAATAAAACAAACTGTAAATCTTCTGAAAAAGAAAGACTACTACAGAGATGGAAAAGATTAGACATCCAAACATGGCTAAAATTCAATCTAGTGAAAAGATACATCGCATTATAATCAGAGCAGAGCAGGGGTTAAGTCTTAGCTCTGCCAATTACTAGTTATTTGACCTTAGGCAAAGTGCTTAAGTGATCTGAGTTTCTTATCTGTGGAATGGGGAAAAGTTCCCATTTATAAAATACCAGAATGTAGAAATATTTGGCAGTTAATAAGCAGATGTCATTTTATTTTTTATTTTGGTATCGTTAATCTACAATTACATGTGCAACATTGTGGTTACTAGACTCCCCACATCATCAAGTCTCCCCCACCTACCCCATTAAGGTCACTGTCCATCAGCATAGTGAGATGCTATAGAATCACTACTTGTCTTCTCTGTACAGCCCTCCCCGTGCCCCCTCCTACATTATGTCTGCTAATCGTAATGCCCCTTTTTCCCCCTTGTCCTTCCTTCCCACCCATCATCCCTAGTCCCTTTCCCTTTGGTAACTGTTAGTCCATTCTTGGGTTCTGTGAGTCTGCTGCTGTTTTATTCCTTCAGTTTTTTCTTTTTTCTTATACTCCACATATGAGTGAAATCATTTGATACTTGTCTTTTTCCACCTGGCTTATTTCACTGAGCATAATACCCTCTAGCTCCATCCATGTTGTTGCAAATGGTAGGATTTGTTTTCTTCTTGTGGCTGAATAATATTCCATTGTGTATATGTACCACACCTTCTTTATCCATTCATCTACTGATGGACACTTAGGTTGCTTCCATTTCTTGGCTATTTCAAATGGTGCTGCCATAAACATAGGGGTGCATATGTCTTTTTCAAATTGGGCTGCTGAATTCTTAGGGTAAATTCCTAGGAATGGGATTCCTGGGTCAAATGGTATTTCTATTTTGAGGTTTTTGAGGAACCTCTATACTGCTTTCCATAATGGTTGAAATATTTTGCATTCCCACCAGCAGTGTAGGAGGGTTCCCCTTTCTCCACATCCTTGCCAACATTTGTTGTTGTTTGTCTTTTAGATGGTGGCCATCCTTATTGGTGTGAGATGATATCTCATTGTGGTTTTAATTTGCATTTCTCTGATGATTAGTGATGTGGAGGATCTTTTCATATGCCCATTGGCCATCTGAATTTCTTCTTTGGAGAAGTGTCTATTCATATTCTCTGCCCATTTTTTAATTGGATTATTTGCTTTTTGTTTGTTGAGTTGTATGAGCTCTTTATAAATTTTGGATGTCAACCCTTTACTGGATATGTCATTTACGAATATATTCTCCCATACTGTAGGGTGTCTTTTTGTTCCACTGATGGTGTCCTTTGCTGGACAGAAGCTTTTCAGTTTGATATGGTCCCACTTGTTCATTTTTGCTTTTGTTCCCCTTGCCCAGGGAGATATGTTCATGAAGAAGTCGCTCATGTTTATGTCCAAGAGATTTTTGCCTATGTTTTTTTCTAAGAGTTTTATGGTTTCATGACTTACATTCAGGTCTTTGATCCATTTTGGATTTACTTTTGTGTATGGGGTTACACAGTGATCCAGTTTCATTCTCTTACATGTAGCTGTCCAGTTTTGCCAACACCAGCTGTTGAAGAGGCTGTCGTTTCCCCATTGTATATCCATGGCTCCTTTATCATATTTTAATTGACCATATAAGTTTGGGTTAATGTCTGGACTCTCTATTCTGTTCCACTGGTCTGTGGGTCTGTTCTTGTGCCAGTACCAAATTGTCTTGATTACTGTGGCTTTGTAGTAGAGCTTGAAGTCAGGGAGCATAATTCCCCCTGGTTCCATATGAATTTTAGAACTATTTCTTCCAGTTCGTTGAAGAATGCTGTTGATATTTTGATAGGGATTGCATTGAATCTGTAGATTGCTTTAGGTAGTATAGCCATTTTGACAATATTTATTCTTCCTAGCCAAGAGCATGGGATGCATTTCCATTTGTTAGTGTCCTCTTTAATTTCTCTTAGGAGTGTCTTGTAGTTTTCAGAGTACAGGTCTTTCACTTCCTTCATTAGGTTTATTCCTAGGTATTTTATTCTTTTTGATGCAATTGTGAATGGAATTGTTTTCCTGATTTCTCTTTCTGTTAGCTCATCGTTAGTATGTATCCTACAAAGGTTTGTATCCTACAACTTTGCTGAATTCAGATGTTAGTTTTAGTAGTTTTGGAGTGGTGTCTTTAGGGTTTTTTATGTACAATATCATGTCATCTGCAAATAATGACAGTCTGACTTCTTCTTTACCAATCTGGGTGCCTTGTATTGCTTTGTTTTGTCTGATTGCTGTGGCTAGGACCTCTAGTACTATGTTGAATAACAGTGGGGAGAGTGGGCATCCCTGTCTTGTTCCCGATCTTAGGTGGAAAGCTTTCAGCTTCTCGCTGTTAAGTATGATGTTGGCTGTGGGTTTGTCATATATGGCCTTTATTATGTTGAGGTACTTGCCCTCTTTACCCATTTTGTTGAGAGTTTTTATCATGAATGGATGTTGAATTTTGTCAAATGCTTTTTCAGCATCTATGGAGATGATCATGTGGTTTTTGTTATTTTTGTTGATATGGTGGATGATGTTGATGGATTTTCGAATGTTGTACCATCCTTGCATCCCTGGGATGAATCCCACTTGATCATGGTGTATGATCCTCTTGATGAATTTTTAAATTCGGTTTGCTAATATTTTGTTGAGTATTTTTCCATCTATGTTCATCAGGGATATTGGTCTGTAATTTTCTTTTTTGGTGGGGTCTTTGCCTGGTTTGGTATTAGAGTGATGCTGGCTTCATAGAATGAGTTTGAAAGTATTCCCTCTTCTTCTATTTTTTGGAAAACTTTAAGGAGAATGGGTATTATGTCTTCTCCATGTGTCTGATAAAATTCAGCAGTGAACCCATCTGGCCCGGGGGTTTTGTTCTTGGGTAGTTTTTTGACCACTGATTCAATTTCGTTGCTGGTAATTGATCTGTTTAGATTTTCTGTTTCTTCCTTGGTCAGTCTTGGAAAGTTGTATTTTTCTAAGAAGTTGTCCATTTCTTCTAGGTTTTCCAGCTTGTTAGCATATAGACTTTCATAGTATTCTCTAATAGTTATTTGTATTTCTGTGGGGTCCATCATAATTTTTCCTTTCTCATTTCTGATTCTGTTTATGTGTGTAGATTCTCTTTTTCTCTTAATAAGTCTGGCTAGGGATTTATCTATGTTGTTTATTTTTTCAAAGAACCAACATTGATTTTTTTCTATTGTTTTATTCTTCTCAATTTCATTTATTTCTTCTCTGATATTTATTATGTCCCTCCTTCTGGTGACTTTGGGCCTCATTTGTTCTTCTTTTTCCAGTTTCAATAATTGTGACTTTAGACTATTCATTTGGGATTGTTCTTCCTTCTTTAAATAGGCCTGGATTGCAATATACTTTCCTCTTAGAACTTCCTTTGCTGCATCCCACAGAAGTTGGGGCTTTGTGCTGCTGTTGTCATTTGTCTCCATATATTGCTTGATATCTGTTTTAATTTGGTCGTTGATCCATTGATTATTTAGAAGCATGTTGTTAAGCCTCCATATATTTGTGAGCCTTTTTGTTTTCTTTGTACAATTTATTTCTAGTTTTATTCCTTTGTAATCTGAGAAGTTGGTTGGTAGAATTTCAATATTTTTGAATTTACTGAGGTTCTTTTTGTGGCCTAGTGTGTGGACTGTTCTGGAAAATGTTCCATGTGCTCTTGAGAAGAATGTGTATCCTGCTGCTTTTGGGTGTAGAGTTCTGTAGTTGTCTGTTAGGTCCAACTGTTCTCGTGTGTTGTTCAGTGCCTCTGTGTCTTTACTTATTTTCTGTCTGGTTGATCTGTCCTCTGGAGTGAGTGGTGTGTTGAAGTCTCCTAAAATGAATACATTGCTGTCTGTTTCCTCCTTTAATTCTGTTAGTATTTGTTTCACATATGTCGGCGCTCCTGTGTTGGGTGCATATATATTTATAATGGTTATATCCTCTTGTTGGACGGACCCCTTTATCATTATGGAGTGTCCTTCTTTATCTCTTGCTACTTTCTTCATTTGAAGTCTATTTTGTCTGATAAACATACTGCAACACCTGCTTTTTTCTCCCTGTTGTTTGCATGAAATATCTTTTTCCATCCCTTCACTTTTACTCTGTGTATATCTTTGGGTTTGAGGTGAGTCTCTTGTAAGCAGCATATAGATGGGTCTTGCTTTTTTATCCATTCTATTACTCTGTGTCTTTTGATCGGTACATTCAGTCCATTTACATTTAGGGTGATTATTGATAGATATGTACTTATTGCCATTGCCGACTTTGGATTCGTGGATACCAAAGGTTCAAGGGTAGCTTCTTTACTATCTAACCATCTAACTTAACTCTCTTGTTAAGTTATTATAAACACAGTCTGATGATTCTTTATTTCTCTCCCTTCTTATTCTTCCTCCTCCATTCTTTATATGCTATGTATTTTATTCTGTACTCTTTTGCATTTCCTTTGACTATTTTTGTGGATAGTTGCCATTGTATTTTTTGCCTTTAGTTAGTATTTGAATGGTCTGCTTTCTTTGCTATAATTTTATTTTCTCTGGTGCCATCTTTTTAGCCTTTGGAGTGCTTCCCTCTAGAGCAGTCCTTTAAGATATCCTGTAGAGGTCGTTTGTGGGAGGCAAATTCCCTCAACTTTCACTTGTCTGGGAATTGTTTAATCCCTCTCTCAAATTTAAATGATAATCATGCTGGATACAGTAGTCTTGGTTCAAGGCCCTTCTGTTTCATTGCATTAAATATATCATGCCATTCTCTTCTGGCCTGTAAGGTTTCTGTTGAGAAGTCTGATGATAGTCCGATGGGTTTTACTTTGCAGGTGATCATTTTCCTCTCTCTAGCTGCCTTTAATAGTCTGTCCTTGTCTTTCATCTTTGCCATTTTAATTATTATGTGTCTTGGTGTTGTCTTCCTTGGGTCCCTTGTGTTGGGAGATCAGTGGGCTTCCATGGTCTGAGAAACTATTTCCTTTCCCAGCTTGAGGAAGTTTTCCTCAATTATGTCTTCAAAGACACTTTCTATCCCTTTTTCTCTCTCTTCTTCATCTCATACTCCTAGAATGCAAATATTGTTCCGTTTGTATTGGTCACAGAGTTCTCTTAATATTCCTTCATTCCTAGACATCCTTTTATCTCTCTCTGCCTCAGCTTCTGTGTACTCCTGTTCTCTGATTTCTATTCCATTAACAGTCTCTTGCACCTCGTCCAGTCTGCTCTTAAGCCCGTCAATTGATTGTTTCATTTCTGTAATGTGCCTCCTGACTTCCTCCCTTAGCTCTTGCATATTTCTGTGTAGGTCCATTAGCATGGTTATGACTTTTATTCTGAATTCTTTTTCAGGAAGGTTGTTTAAATCTATCCCACCAGGCCCTCTCTCTGGGGTTGTCTGGGTGATTTTTGACTGGACCTGATTCTTCTGTATTTTCATGGTGATAGAAGTGGTTGTAGGCAGGTGGCACATGTGTCAGCTGGGAGAACAAAGTCCCTTCCTGCTTATTGTTCTCCTTGCCCTTCTCCGCAGCCTGTGCTGGTTACCCGTACACCGGGAGGCATTCTCTGGGATAATCCCCTGAGTTGCTGTGGGCAGGGCTGCCCTCAGGCTAGCCTAGAGCACTGCGGGGGTTTGCAGCCACTCCGGGTGCCTTCTGTAGCAAATCTGTCTCCCCTTGGTGCCTTCCGGACCTTGCTCTGGCTTCCGCGGCCCTTCCTGGTTAACTGTGCGCCCCCCCGGGAGGAGATTCTGTATGGTTGCTGTGGGTGGGGCTGCTCTCCTGCTGTTACGCAGCTGTGGCAGATCCGCCAGGCTGTTTGCAGCACCGGCTGGGGGGAATGAATGGCAGGTTGCTTATAGCCATGAGGGGCTTCGGTGGGGTGCCTTATCTAGCAGCCAGCCAGTTAGGGGGCCTGAAATTCCTCAAAATTCCCAGCCTGCTGGGCTGAGTGCACTGGGACGATTTTGTTCAGCTGTTGGGTCCTTGTCTCTTTAAGACTTTTAAAAAAGTGCCCACTTTTCTTTTGTCCCAAGGGAGCTAGCTGAGGGGACCCACTTGCAGTCTCCATCTCGGATCCTGCCCTTCTGTTTTTCTAATCTCCAACACACCATGCCATGTGTGTTTGTGCTTCCAATGCAGATCACCAGGGCTGGTTATTTAGCATTCCTGTGCTTCCACTCCCTCCCCACTCTGAATCTTTTCCTCCCGCCAGTGCGCTGGGGTGGGGGGAGTGCTTGGGTCCCGCTGGGTCACGGCTTTGTATCTTACCCGCTTCGTGGGGCACTGAGTTCTCGCAGATGTAGCTGTAGCCTGGCTGTTGTACTGTATCTTCTGGTCTCTCTTTTAGGAATAGTTGTATTTGTTGTATTTTCACAAATATACATGGTTTTGGGAGGAGATTTCTGCCGCCCTGCTCACACCACCATCTTGCAGACTCTCTGAGATGTTATTTTACTTTATGAGAGACATTAACGTCTAGGTTAAATGTAGGGCACAGGTGAGTTAGGACGACCAGTCTATGCTCAAAGCCCAGGTCTATTACTGGACATTACATGACAATGGGCAGCTTTACTCTATCTGAACTTCAGTTTTCACCATCTCCAAATCTGTTAGTATCATACCCACCTTTCAAGGTGGTATGATAACATATGTTAAGTATGTAGAAAACGCCCAATCATGAGAGCTGTTAGGTTTTTTTTATTATTACTGTTGTTGTTATTAATTGTTAATGTTGGATGGGAGAAAGGAAAGCCAAGAGAAGTGATCGCAGTAAAAAAATACAAGCAAAAGCCGAAAACCTGGAATGAAATTAATGAAGTGGCAGCTTTAATGTAGGAGAGCAGCTGGGTTTGAAAACAGTAATAAAGTTGAAGGAAAAGGAAGAAGTCAGATCAAAAATTGAATTCAGTGACCCATCCTAGGCCCCTAAGAGGCTATATAATCTTGGAATCTTTCTAGAAATTTTTAGGTAAGAGAAGTCCACTGCCCTTCTTCGTAGCTCATCACATTTCTTACAACACCTGGGCTTTTAGGATTTTCTTCTCTTGTTATAGTATAATTCTTTTCTTCCCCAGTTTTTTTGAGCTATAATTGACATACAGCATTATGTAAGTTTAAAGTGCACAACATAATGATATTAGATACGTATAGATTGTGAAATGATGATCACGGTGTTAGTTAACGTCCATCACCTCACATGGTGTACGTTTTCATTTTGCTTCATTGTAGGTGAAGAGTAAATAAACACTCTTTGGGGAACACACTGTTTGTATGTTTTACAATGTATTTATTTGTAGTACTGCCCATTTTAAATAGCTGCTGTACTGTTAAGTTGGTAAGGTGACCCAGTCATGTTGAATAATGCTGTACCAGTGACGCCCACGATGGCACTGGGCTCCCACTGTGTGACAGGCGCTCCACAGGCAATGTAGTTGATTTCAGTGTTTTCATTTTGCATATCAGAACCTGATTTTAAAGAGGTGAAATAACCTCTCACTTCACATGGTCGTCAGGGGCCAGAGCCAATGCAGGACCCGTTTCTCTGCCTCGCCTGCAAACGGCTTCCTCAGTTTCTAGGGTAAAACTACCTTTGGGCTTCCGTGGTTATCACTCAACAACTTTGTGAAGAGGCCAGGGACAGTGGGTAAGCAGAGATGAATGAATTCATTTATTTCATATGTTTCTGTACCTCAGGGTGGGGAGGAGATCTTTCTCCCAGCCCAAGGCAAATTACTTTTGAAACTGAAATCAGTCAAAGGGAGAAATAAAGTGGGAAAAAACCCATTTATTGCTTACAAGCAGTCATCCACTTCTGCTAGCCCATGTCTCTCTCTTCCAGGATGCAAAAAAGGGGTCCCCACTAAACTTCCCTGGTCCAGTGATGCCCTTGCTCCCCCAACACCCTTGTGATCACCTGTCAATATGGAGATGGAGTTAATCTCTCCACCCCTTGGGAACACCTATTGATATGGAGATACACTAAGGCCAGGTGAGAGATTCTGAAAATATTGCAATTTTACCTAGTTTCTTCACCTGATCATTTTTGTTTCTCACTCCCCCCCCACCAAATTAGCAACATTTTGGATACTTCCCTGGTCTCAATTAGAGCCAACTAGACTTGAATCAAAAATGAAAATCAGGATATTAATGGAAAGAAGACTCAAACAATGAAATCAATGCCATTCCCAACTGGAATGTGTATCATAGACTGTTAGTTATTGAGAAGATCTGTCAGCTACTTACAGATATGTTCACATGAAAATCCATTTTCAGGTTATGATTAAAACTAAATAAAATGAGTATGTCTCAATCTCTAAGAATATCTCCCATCAGGAGCAGAGTTTCTGCAAACTGATAGGCAACTCAGAGCATCAGAGGTTAACTCCTCAGTGCGGATGGAAAGCATGAAATCCTGCAAAGCCAGGAAGCCAACAGCAATGGGCAGGAGGCAAGACTCTCGTGACACAGGCAATCATGTCTGGGCATGGCACACACTCGTCCACACAGAAATGTGCTCCACTTTTTTTCCTGAAACATATGCTTGAGAAAATTTTGGTTTTTGACTTTTTGTTAAAGACATGGCCACAGAGAGCAATTTCTTTACCTTGAGGTAAATGTAGAGCGAAAAGCAGTGTGTGTGGGCCGAAATGAATGGGTGCATGTGGTATCCCCTTGCACCACCAAGGAGGTGCATTTGAGATTTCTGTCTGTACAAAACCAGAATAACACGCTAAGAACAGAGTAAGAATTGCAATGATTCTTTGCATGGTCTTCCTACAACTGGTCTTCTCTCTGTCATGAGCACCCTGACAAACATAATCCCAGCTCCAGCCACACAGTTATCATTATGACCCTTCATCTAGATTATTGTTCTTCCAGAAGCGTTGGGAATATGTTGAAAAGAAAATTCACAGTGGTGGGTTGAACCCTCATTGGAACCTAAAACTTCCAACACAAACAAATAATTGACTTTAGAAGTCACCGTGGACAGGACTAGAAATCAAACTCACAACAGATCAAACTCACAACAGGAAGCAAGGGTTAAAGTTTCAGAAGGAACTTCACCTAGAGAGTTGCCCTGGATGCTGGGCTCCTTACAGACACATGGGGACAGAGGCCAAGCACCCATTATGTGGCAGATACTCTGCATGAAGCTGAGACCACACTGCCTCTTATGTATGAGGACTGGAGGGGAACCTTATTCAGGAATAGAAGCAGATTTGCTCTGGGAAGCCAGGACCCTCCAGCATAGTCAGGCTTGAAGTATTGTCACTCTTCAGGTAGTAGAGTCTAAAACCCATTTCAGAGCCTCATACCTTACAGGGTTAAGAAAGTGCAGAATGAAAGCCATCCACAAGCTGGAAAAAATCCCCATAGATGAACTCTGAATTGAGAATTACAAAGCAAAGGAGGAAGTCCAGCAGCATGAAGAGATCAGCAGATCCACCACACAAAAATGCATATGTAGAAATCGGTACCATAGAACAATTTTCATTCATAAAATAAACATGATGTTCTCAAAGAAATAAAAGGGAAATAATAGCCATAAAAAAGACAAAAATGAAACAGGAGTTTATGGAAAACAATGTGTGTAGTGTAAGTGCCTGACAATTAGCCATTTTGATTATGATATAAGTGCCTGACATTAAGCTTTCGAACGCCTGGGCCTCCACATGAGCACACTGCTAGCTCCAGGACTAGATAAAGAAAAGGTCGCCCCACTCAGGAAGTGATCCTTTTTTAAGAAAGCTCTAGTTGACTTGTATAACAGACCATCTGACTGCTTGCTTGTCCCTCCCCATGCTCTAATTCCTACTCTTATGTTTTAAATTCACCAACAGTGGACCTGCGAAAACCTAGGGCCCCACCCTTGACCCCAGTACTCTCTAGACAGGCCGTGGAACTTTGACAGGCATGAGAGGAGACCAGTGCACAATGGCACTGGAGACAATGTGTCATTATTATATTTTTATGATTTGAAGCCAATATGACAAAACCTGAACAGTTATCAATTAGTTATGGATATGGTGGTATGAGTATTTATTATATTATTTTTGTCCTTTCCAATATATTTCATATTCTAAAATATTTATTGAGGAGAGATGTGGATGAGACTATGAATTCCAGTTAAGCTAAATACTGGCTTCTGTGCAACATTCCTTACCATGCTTTCTTTCTTCCCTCCCTCCCTCCTTTCCTCCCTCCCTTCCTTCTTTCCTTATCGTTCCTTCTTTTTGTCAGTAAATGAGTGTAAGAATCTCAAAGCACAAATAAAATTGCCTGGTGTAAGGCAGGTAAGATTCAAAATATTCATGTTTTACTTTTTTTAACCTCCCATTGTCCATTCCATTTTAGAGTAAAATATCAGAAAGAAAGGAGCTTAGTGAGTGAATGGTCATGCTTCAGTCCGTGGATAACCAGTCATTTTGGACAGAAATAGGAGACACAGACACATCTTGAATCAGAAGCCTCTCTCTTTCCAACATATTTATTTTTCTTTTAAAAAGGGATTTGTTTTGTGATGAAAATTATCAGTAAATGATGTGTTAGTTTTTCAACGATGGAATCTTCTGGTTTTGTTTCTGGAAACCACAGGTATGGCAAAAACCATGTAATGTTAATAGTTAATAGTCACAGAGGGCAGATTGTATGCCTGTCACTATAGTGGACAGTTTATAGGCATACTTAACTTAAATCCAGTGTGAGGCAGGCATTGTTTTAATTTTACAACCCAGAGGAAGGGGATGCGCAAGGCCAGGCAGCTAGGAAAAGCAAAGCCAGGCTAGGACTCTAGGTGTGGCTGATGGCTGAGTCCTGCACCAGACAGAGCAAGAGGGCCCCCTCATCCCATGGACACTGCACAGCTTGCACTCCTCTGCGTCCTGGGGGCCTGAGGAGCCCTTGACTGTTCTTCACACTGGACAGCTACTCTCTCTCTCCATCTCTTAAGATGCAGCCTAGGAAGTCAAGGATTGAGTTTTTTTCTTTTAATCCAGAAGGCTTAAGTAGCCTTAAGGTTTCTCTCTTCTGAAAAGCCACAAGAAGAAGGAAAACAAATCTGAGATCAGAGCATCTCTGTGGCTTCAGGGAGAGCATGGGCTCTGGCCAGGGCAGAGCCCGGCTCCAGGCCAAGGAGTAACCGCTGTCGCTGCAGGAGCCCTCGGGACAGGGCAGGGCCAGTCAGACACACGGACCCCACAGCTGCTCAGCAGGATGGGGGGGTTCATCCCCACCCGACAAGGAGAGCTTGCCTGGGCAGAGAAACCAAAGAAATGTGTGGTTTCTTAGAGGCCAGGTGCCCTGCCTGGCCTCCAGAAAGGAGTGGTGGCAGAGGCACATTAAACAAATAAGGGACAAAATTCTCTCACCAGGAGAATGTCACGGCCTTGTTCTCTGCTGACTCCTTTTCTGAACAACACTGTTGTCTGAGTTGGTTCTCAGGCATGGGATTGCGAACTCAGTTCATCCTGATGAAACAAGAGGCTTTGGACACAAAAGCCAGCTGCACTTGCCGGTGTGTGCCCTGTCTCTCATTCCACCTTCCTCGGGCCTGTTCGCTCTCACGTGTGGGCAGGGGTCGGTCCTTCCTCATTGTAGAACCCCTGAGCAACTAGCAGAATGCATGGCAAGAAGGCAGGCTCCG
The DNA here is from genome assembly GCA_032199065.1 of Smutsia gigantea. NCBI lineage: Eukaryota > Metazoa > Chordata > Mammalia > Pholidota > Manidae > Smutsia > Smutsia gigantea. The sequence goes on along the minus strand of JAVSCE010016683.1, from coordinate 48,773 downwards.
CATGTATGTTTGAATAAACACCAATGAAATGAATTCATTCTAAGCACATGTTCCTGAATGTACAGGGGCCAAGGCCATCTAGAGGCGAGGAGTCCTGTGACTCAGAAGGAAATGGGATTGGTTTTCCCGTATAGCCAATGGGAAATAGGCCTCCATGAGAGCAACGAAACAAGGCTAACAACCAGGTGGCACATGCGAAGATGCTCCCCATCGCTAATCACATGGAAAATGCAAATCGGAATCACAATGAGCTATTCCTAACACCTGTTAGAATGGCTATTGTCAGGAAGACAAGAGATAACAAGTGGTGAATATGTGAAAAAATTGAAACCCTTGTACACCTTTAGGCAGGATGTAATTTGGTGTGATCGTGATGGAAAAATGTATGGAGGTTCCTCAAAAAATTAAAAATATATCTATCGTACGATCTAGGAATTGCATGTCTTGGTATGTCTGTCAAGGAAACAAAATTCCTATATCAAAAATATCTGCAGATCCATGTTCTTTGCAGCATTATTCACACTAAGACATGGATACAACGTAAGTGTCCATTAGTGGATGAGTGGGCAAAGAAAATGTGATATATATATAGTATGAGGTATCTAAAATAGGCAAATTAATAGAAACAGGAAGTAGAACGGTATTTCTCAGGGCTGTGGGGGCGGGGAAAATGGGATGGCTTTTCAACTGGTATAAGTTCAGTTACACAAGATGTGTAAGTTCTAGAGATGTGCTGCACAACATGGCCCCTGCAGTTGACAATACTATACTGTACATCTAAAAGTTTGTTAACAGGGTAGATTTCATTTTAAGTGTTCTTACCACAATTTAAGAAAAAGGCCGCTACGTGAGAAATTTACTGGTCATCACTCCTACATGTAATGCATGTTGTTACACATACAAAGTATACGTGGAGAAAATATACCTTTTCAAGTTTTAAATCTTGTGATAGCTTCAAATTGAACAAGTCACTTACTAAAAATCTGAGAGTTATAAGTGGCCACACCTCTGTGTTGGGTATTGATGGACTAACTTTGTTTTGACTGATGCTTTATACTTATGTTTAAATTGGTATACCCGTTCTCTCAAAAGATCATGTATTTTATTGTGGAAGCAATGTGGTTCCATGAATTTATTCAACAAATATCAATGGAGCATTCACTGTGTTCCATGCACTGGGTACATGTACAGGTGCAGGAGCTCTGGCTCTGGATAGGCCAGATCACAAGGCTTTGGTTCAAGTAGGGGAGACAGACAAGCACAATGCCTGTGTGAAGGAGTGTCACTGAGCAGAGACCTGATGGAGTCAAAGAGTGGGTCACAGGGAGCTCCAAGGGAAGATCATTTAGGCAGAAGGACTAACGCCCACAAAGATCCCGAAATGGAAATGCGCTGGCCTGTTTGAGGAACAGCAAGGGAAGTAGAGCTGGAGTGGAGTGACGGCAGGAGACAGGGGTGAGAGGTTGGGTCTGAAAGGCAGGTAGAGATCACAAATGCAGCTCAGGGGAATCACTCCATTTTATGCCAAGGATAATGGAAGCTGTTGGACAGTTTGAGCAGCAAAATATGTGACCTTGTTTGTATCTTAGGATGCAGTAGATGGAGACAGTAGTCACTTCTGCAGTCATCACTGTTCTTTCATTCATTTATTAATTCAGTAACTATCTATTGAGCAGTTTCTATGTGCTCAGCTATCAACTAGCTAATCATGGGGGCAAATCAAATGGCTTCTGTGGCCCCATTTCCTTACCTGTGAATTCCACTCCCTTTTATAGACCTTCCTACTTTCAAACTTCTGTCTCTCGGAAGGAAGTCTCTCTGGCCTTGTTTATCTACGTCTGAAAGAAGTCTGCTCTGGAGGTGTGTCATAGCAACACAAATTTTGGAATACCTGACCATTCCATTGTTCACTGGGAGATGCCTGAAGCACATGGGTCCTGGGTTTGTTTGAAGAATGTAATATAAATATGGAAGTCCAGGCAGTTTGGATCTACTCAAAGATTGTAACAGCATTTGAGTTTGAAGATGAGGATAGACTGTTATATTAGGGCAGTGAATCTGGGAGAATTTTAAGTGAAGATACATATTTAATGTCTATGAAAAGAAAAGAAATCGGAAATTCCACTAGAGAACGATGATGTTCAAAGTAGAGGTAAGAAATCCTTGATGGCAATGAAATCATGGACTGAAGATGAGGTACTGCGGCCCTGACCTAAAGTGATGTTGTTCTTTGCACCTTGCCCAGATGTCAGGGCATGTTAATCAGGGCAGCCACATTCTATTTTCTAGGTAGCAGATGCTCAGTCCCACTCAACCATGGCAGGCGTTGGGGAAATGAAGTGCTGCCATGCACAATGACCAGGAAGCGAAGCACCCCTCTGGTATGGACTGGTTTAGCCAGTTTGGTTGACCACAAGCCACTGGCTTCAGTGGTACCATTCTGCAACCAAAGACATTTTTTTTTTAAAGAAAAGAAACAAGTCATTGGAACAAGGGAGTCAGTGAGCACATGGGCTTGGAGAACCGCAGCCTGGTGTGTTCAATTCATGGCCACATCATGATGTGACTTAGGGAAAGCTCTCAACTCCTCTGGGTCCTGACTTCTTCATTTGTAAAGTGGGGCAAGGACACAACCTTCTTTCATAATTGCTGTGAGGAATATATGAAATTATGTACATAAAAACATTAGTGCAGTCTTGGGCTGCCAACATATATGATTAACCAAAATGTTTGAGAAGAATGGGTGTTTTTCTGCTGAGCCCAGGAACTGCTGTTATATGGTGCCCTGCACACACTTAGGGGAAACCAGTCTCATAACTGAGTTAAAGGAAACGTTTTAGCCCTTCCATGGGCACAATTTAACCCTATGCTTTCAGGCAAGTCCTTCAGTTGCTATTCCATCTCTCCACTCCCCGTCTTTGTTTTCTCCTAATTGATTCTTTCTTTGCTGGTCAGTTCCCTCAATTCCCTCATCATTCCCTCTGGCTGGACTTATTTTCTGTTTAGTCATGTTAATATTGTGAATCAAGTAAAGATCTGAGCCATTCTATGTTCTTTTTCTGATGACAGTTTAATTTCAGTTACTTCTAAGTTACTGCAAAAAGATTTGTAGATACCTTCAAGTACTGATAGTAAAACTAATCTCTTTTCAGGATCCCTACGACGTTTACCCCTTTCACACTGTTCTCACATCCTCTTGGTATCCTTATTCTTTCAAGTCACATGTGGCACAAGGTCACAGTGGAAAAGAAATCTTTGCTCCTTCTCAAGTTCTTTCTCACCATGTGCCATGATAACCCCTCAGAGGGTCTGGCCTGGAAAAGAGCAGATAATGTACTTCAAATCAGCAAGCATCATTTAGAGTTTTGCTTTAGATTAAAAAAAATAGTTAATGGAGGATTAAGATTCCAGCCTTGTGCTGGCAAAGTTTGCATTTTATCAAGTTAATAAATGAATCATGCAAGAGTGGAGGAGTGCAACAAAGATATCTGTAATGCTAGTAAGAACTCTGCTGATAACAAAGAGAATGAGGTTCATGTCAGAGGACATGCAAAGTCATCACAAATATACTTCACATTTGTGTTTCAAGCTTAATTACTCATGGCTAAATGGAAAATAATAGAAATGAGGTTTTGTTTATATAAAGCATGAAACTTTGTCCTGGGAACTTTGGTCCTCCAAATAATTCCCAGCAATGTGGACTTTGGAAGGTGACTGATTGTGTAGTTTTAACAGGAAGAGCAAAGAGTCCCGATTTAGAGGTTCAGAAAATTTTACAATGCCAATTGGACATTAGTGATTTCCTCTCTGTAGTGTCACAGGTGGAGAAGATATAATTGCTCAAGTGAGGAAACAGATGCCCTTTGCATCTTGTTCAGTGTCTTTCTTTTTGAAGGTAGGCACAATTTGTTGTCTAGGTTAAAAACTTGTCCAGGTTAAAAAATTCCCTTGCTTCATGACTATAATACCAGAGAACACTGTCCTGCTGAAAACCAGGGTCTTCAGGAAAACTCCACTTCTCAGCACTATATTGTACTGTTGTTCTTGGAAAAATGTTGTAATCAATCCCTAGTTCAATGAAATTGTGTGTATGAAATCATCTGGTCACTCTGCTCTTACTAATGAGCATAAACCTGGGGCTACTTGTGAGGAGAAAGGTTAACAGGTGGGCATCTAGAGCTCTCCTAAGGCCCCCCCATGGCTGCCTATTCTCCTCATTTTCTTCTGATAAACGCAGTCACTTTCTTTCCCATACGCCCTTCATGTTCTTGGCTTTCTTTAGATTCTGCTTTCATCTTTCTTGAAAGGGCTTGGAGCATTTTGCAGTTCCTCTCTTTCTCCTGTGAACTTCTTAGTAAACCTTTCCTAAGCTCCTTTCTCCCATTGCTTCCTCTTCCATCAGTAGCCACAAATGTTTCTGCCCATCAGGTAACCAAAATCAAGTATCTGCTAATCACTGGGGAATAAAAGTACGTTCTTCACATGCCTGAGATTTCACTTCACTCTTTGACTCTTACGTGTCACATGCACTCTCACTATCTGGTCATCCACCTCCGGTTCACAAAAAGGACTGCAGAATGAGGCATTCAGAAAACAGATGCAGGGATTTGGGATCATTCAGAGGTGGGTCTTGTTAAAAGAAAAACTGAGGTACGTTACACATTTTAAGAGCTTATTTGAGCAAAAAATTGACTCAGATTGAACATCGCTACACCAGAAGGGGTTAGGAAGCACTCCAGAAACAGAAGCTAGGGGACAGACTTTTACAGTGAAGAGACAGAAATAAAGCAAGGAAATTCTTTGTTTGGCTATTGCTGAAGAGTTTGCCTTATTTAGGAAATCTTAGCTGGCTGTGTATGATTGGTTGTCGTTAGGTTTTGATTTCTTAACCTTAAGACATTTCAGGCTTAGGTTTTACTTTGCTTCCATAGACTTTAATGCATTGCTAAAGTATTAAAGCCACTTTAGTCTGATGGCCTCACTGTTCAAGTAATTTAACAATCCTCCCTTTTGGTCACCCCTTCATATGTGAGAGATTGACCAAAAATGTGGCATTAGTGACACTTTTGGTCACCTCAGGGTTAGGTTGTTCTTGTCTTGTTGTGAGACTGGTAGGCAATGAGATCAGGTCCATGGAAGAATTGTTTTTGCTGAGCATCTTGTTGCTCTTCTTGTTCCTCTTTTTCTAAGCACAGTGAGATCATCTGATGTGCTGCTGATAGATGCAAACATGTACTTAAGAGAAACATGTATTGCCAGAACATGGCACATGAGGGAGACTTCAATAATGGCTATCAGGAGGGTACTATCAAGAGACCGAAGTGTGCCCCTTAATCAGGGCCCCCATGAACCAAACCGGTTGGTGTCAAATGCATCAAAGAATGTACCCGAAAGGGTATCAACATGTTTTAGCTAAGTGAATTGTTTGCTAACGTCTTTTATTTGCTCCAGTACCAGAGGTTTTGATCCAGGTACAGCACGAGGTATTTGCTATGGCATGGACTCCTCCTTGTTCAGCCCATAAGTAATCTAAAGCAATTCTATTATCCAAAACCATCTTAGCAAGAAAGCCTAGAGGCTTTTGTTGTGTAGCTCCGGCCTTCCAGTTCATTCAGTTGTAGTTGCCGGAGTTGAGCATTGTCTTCCGTTGCATTAACAGAGAGAAAAAGCAAGTAGCAAGAAGGCAAAAGGAAAAAGGTTTCCCACTGGAGGTGAAGATCTTGAACTTACGATCTTAGGAGAGCTGCCCACCTGAAGGTGCCATCTGCTTCTGGGAAAGGACCTCCCTCTTCAATTTTATCTTTAGACCTCCAGGTGTGGTGCTGTTCTAAGGGTCTGGAGGAGACCTTGCTAATTGGGAGTTGTGGACCCAAAGTTCAAGGCCTTGAAATTCAACTGCCTGTAACTTTGTATAGTTCTTTCCAACAAGATTCAAGGGCTGTCTGCTCTTAGTGATTTCAAAAAGGGTAGAAGAACATAGGAAATATTTATTTGGAGAGTCATAGCCAAATGTTTGAAAAAACTAGAAGAATTCAGAATCCATTCCAGTTTACAGGTAGATAACAAAACTTCAAAGACAGTTGAGTATGACTAAAATTTAATACCCACATAAGTGTGCTGTCATTTCTCATTGAAACAATTGTTCTCACTACAGTTACCCCCTTTCTATCAAAGTTAATCAAAGGAAGAATAATTTGTTCCCAAATTAAGTCTAGTTTCATTAAACTTGGCCTGATTATTTACATAAGCACAGCAAGAATATTAACCGACTTCATAGGCCCTTTCTAAGTTAGTTTTGCTGGAACTTTTCATCAGGAGTCCCGCACTGGACTTTAAAGAGGACTGTGGAGGCTAGGCAGCCAGTCCAAAAACTTACCATCAGATTTCACCTAAGATATTTATAGATTTGGGTGAATTCCTTCCTTTTTGAGGTCCTAAATTTCTGAATGTTCCTGGGACTGCCAGGAAGTGACTTTATTACTTACCTGGGACCCTGTAAGAACCATACTAAGTCGTTTTCCCAAGGGTCTTTATTGGTTTCATAAAGTCAACCTTAGCTCCTTAAAGCTGTCTGGTCATATCTGAGAATCTATGCATGTCTTCCTCAAAAATGACATTCCAGTAATAGACTTGGTAATATAAGCAATGTTTCTAATTGTGCTCTGTTATAAGGAGAACAGATTCTTATTGAATTTATGCAAATAAACACATTACCATGGAAATTAGAATAGTCAGTAAGTTTCCAAATCCTGGAGGGGTCAAGTCCAAAGAAAAAGTAAATGTTTCAATTCTGTTAACAAAGGTATACATTACCAAATTGCTCTAAGTCATAGATGGTTTAACAGGAAAGAGAAAAAGATTTCCTTAAACCTGGAAAACCAAAACATTAAAGAATTAGCAATGTTTCGAACAAAAAATCATTAAAAATTATAACCATCCTCAGTTCATTGTGTCTCCTATTATTAATTCATGCTCTGCTTGAATTCAGTTTTTGCATTAGATTTTGGGAAATTTTTACCCAGTTCAATGGTAAGATATTAAAGGTATCAGAGGCCTATAGTTTAGAACATTTGCCAGTGTCCTTTTAATGAAACTCTCTGAAGACAAAGCACTTTTGCAAGCATCAAAGTAAAACAGTAACTGTCTGTAAATGGCAAAAAGACTTCAAAAAATGGCCATGAGTAAAGATCTGATGAGAGTTCATTTAATAAGAAAATCTAGTTATTTCTGTGGCATACAGCAATTTAAGATAATAATTAGACAATGAGGTTACTGACACATTTCTATGAACTTCCGTTTCTGGAATATCTACATTAATAACATAAATCATACATACACAACCTAAGAAGATTTTATTTGATGATGTTCCCCATGTAATTTAGTGTGCCAAATAAACTTACTTAGTTTAACATTTTCTTTACAAGGTGAAAGACAAACCCTTTGAGATTTTCCAGAGGTCTTTGGAGAAATCTTAGAGTTAGTTTGAGGTCAAAAGACCCCATTAATATTTAAATTTGGGGAGTTGTCAATGTGTCAAAAGGTTTGAACACTTGATTAAATAAGATCAAAGATAATTGAGAATACTTAATATTTATTTAACCAAAGTGACAACAGCAGATTATTAAAGCAAATACATATGGTTACATAGTTGTGAACAAAACAGAGCTCTTGTAATATTGAGAGGACTCAGTTCTCCCAAGTAATCAAAGACCTGATACAACAGCATGAAGCTGTCTTTAATAACAGGAAATTATTGTGGTAAAACACAAAAATCTTTCCTTTCCGGGCAGATTACCCCAAAGGTAAAGAAAAACCTTTCACAATCTCTTATCAATAGGCCAAAAAAACTTTGTTCTTTTGACAGAGAGAAAACCAAATTATAACTTTATACCAGTGTACTTTTGATTTTAAGGTTCATTCTTAGAAAACTTCAATTTATTCAATCTTAACCAGGTTCACAGCACGTAATCCCAGGATTCCTTTTTCACAAAACCTCTATAACTTTTTTGTATGCATTCAGGCTTTGCCCTTTTTTTTCTCTTTCTTATTCTGGAACAACTATTCACTCAACTTCAGGATATAATTATTCTCTTTTTCCCATAACAAAAACATGTTCTACATACCTTTGCTTCCTCAAAACACACATTCTAGTTCCCTTATCTACTTTTCACGCACAGCAGTTTCCTTTCATCCTTGTTATTTCAAGTTTCAAGTTGTTTTTTTATACATATTGATTAGAAATCTTAGTGTAGTCACATATATTGATTAGAAATCTTAATGTTTAAGAACCTTAATTTCTAGTGAACACTAAGAAGTAAGAAATTATGGATTGTCTTTCATACTAATATAAACACTAGCAAGTTTATAAGTACATGTCATAATTTCTAGAAGTATATTCTTCCTCAGAGTAAATTTTTCACTGTGACCTAAGACATGTTTACTAATAGACCCAAATATCTTTAGTTCTTCTTAATAAGAGGCCAAAAGTAGGTAAACCTATGTTCAGTATTTAATGTCTTAATATTTTATCTTATTTGGAAATGATTGAAATACTAATGAATATCCATTATTTAACTTAGTATAGCTTGAAAGTTTCACGTTACTAAAAAGATTTGGAAACTATTTTTAAGGTGGCATAGCATGAAACATAATTTTTATTGAAAGGCTCATTCATGAACTTCTGTATCTATCTAATTTATTTGTTCTTAACAATTATGTTTAGCTAACTCAAAGAAAGGTCAGTATACCTTAAATAGCTAACCATCTTAAGTTACTTTTCCTGCTGACAAATACTGTAACAGAGGTAACATGAGCTTATTTGACTTTTAATAAACCCAAGCAGAATAAAATTAGTATGTCTGCATTGTATGTAATGTTGAAAACTCTGGAGACATGTCTGTTTAAATTAAACCAACAAAACTTAAACCAGCTTTTATTTATCAGGATTATTGTAGATCATGTGAACTTGAAATACATTTGAGTTAATTTCCATATTACTCAGAATACTTAATTTACATAAGCACTATTTTTGCTCATAGAGAAGAGAGTAGTGAGGGAAACAGGGAGATGTTGGTCAAAGGGTCCAGACTTCCAGTTACAAGATGAGTAAATTCTGGGGATCAAATGTACAGCACGGCAACTGTAGTTAACAATACTGTATGGTATACATGAAAGTTGCTTAGGGAGTAGATCGTAAATGTTCTCACCATGTACACACCAAAGAGGTAACTATATGGTATGTAATGGATGTATTAACTAGCCTTATTGTGGCAATCATTTCACAAAATATACTTATACCATGTCATCGCTCTGCATACTGTAAACTTATAAAATGTTCTATGTCAATTATATCTCAGTAAAGCTTGGGTGGGGGGAAAGAAAAGGAAAAGAACACAAGAAAGGAGAAGGCATTTCCACATTAGCAGTAGAAAAGTTAGAAGAGGAAATCTAGAAAACGGTACACCAGTCAGTGGCTAGGGGTACTAACAATAATGATAACATAAACAACGGCAACAATAAATAGCAAATGCTTGCATAGCACTATGGTTCCCCACACTGTTCTAAGCGCTTTACATGTATTATCTCATTTAGTTCTCATAAAAGTGTTATTGTTTCCAACAGACACACACCCTGGCCCCGGATCCTACCCTCTACCATGAGCTCTCTTCAAAGAGTTTTCTCTTAACAGAATTAAGTCTCCTTAAAGGAATTCTAGCAGATGAAATGTCCTCCACCTCTAGGGTCGAGCTGTTGTTTGCAGTCTCTGGGAGCCTTTAAGACATGGCAGGGACCAGCTGCCCAGAATCACTAGGCCGGGAGAAGGCACGGAATGCGGCGGGCCTCTTCTTGCCTGGTTGTGGCTACCTGCCTCTTACTTCAGGCTTCTCCCTGGGTTCCGTCCTCTGCTTCTGTTCTGCCACCTGCACCACCTATGAATGGAGAGATTCAATTTGAGGCACACTTTCTCCTGAGTCTCTGCGCAGCCCTGAGTAAAGGAGGTGACATCTCACAAGCCCTGACTAGGCAGGCTGGCACACTGTGGGTTCAGTTTCCATGACCTTGGCAGCTTGGTGCAAAGTGCCTCCCCTGGAGGCAACAACAGTCAGTGTGGACAGACCAGGGCAGACTATCCAATCTAGAGTATGTCACAAGCTGTTATGACAGAAAATATAATAGACCCTTTTTCCCTGCACTAGGCTCTGAAGGCCTCACTTGATAGCATGCAGTCCACAGGGAATTCCCCTTTGTATTCCCAAGCGAAGTCATCTCCACACTTGAGTAGACATGATCTTCCTAGGGCTTCAAGGGGCTGACTATAGGTCACAGGGCACATTTTTGCTGCATGAGGCCAAGGGCTATTTTCTTTAGCTGAGAAAAAATATTTTTCCTTAATTTTTTTTGGAAATTTCATAACTCATATTTATTTCTCTCTTTTTGCCAAAATATCTCAAGACAGATGGAAATGCAGTTAACAGCCATTTAGAGGGGAGGGAGGAGAAGCAATCAACACTGCATGAGCCCTTCCTTTGTGGCAGACACTGTGTTGGACACATTGTATAAGTTAAAGCTCTATCGACTTTAGAGCTGATAAATTCCTAGTCACCAGAGGAGGAAGTTAGGGAAAAATAATTCAAGTTACTTTCCCACTATTCAGCCTGAACCTCACCTGTTATAGGTACTTGATCACCTTTATTACAGATTTCTATGGTTGAGATTGCAGAGGGTCCTGATTTCAGAATTCTCATTATAGACTTTCCTTAGTTCTGCAAAGCAAAGTGACTGCAGGCAAGTTTGCAGCAAACTTATTTCCAACTAGGATTTCCCTAAGTGTCTTCTCTAGATCTTTGCAGGCAGGCAGAACCTTACATCCATTGCTGTATCCTGCATACCACAGGTTGTAGAAATTAAGGGAAGAAATGGAACACCTCCAGGGTTGTCTCCAGGAGTTGCAGGAACAACAGAAGAGTAACAAAAAAGAAAAATTAGGATGCCACAGCGACAGGACAGCCTGGCTTTGGCCCAGGATGACTGGATGACCTGTGGAAGGAGCAGTCTATGGAGGATGAAAGGCCTGAGTTCCATTACCAAATCTGCTGCTAGCTGTCTGGATGTCCTCAGGCAAGTTACTTCGCCTCTCTGAGCTTTCACTTCCTCATTCGAAAAATGGAGATGGTATTAACCCCAAAATATGCACAGATAAGAATTTTACATGAGGTATTGCATATGAAACCATGCTCTACTCTGTCAGGTGGTAGGATCTCCACAAGTATCTCCCACCACTCCCTCCCCACCAAGGCCTGAAAGCTAGTAAGAGAGATGCCTGATGAATAAAGTGATCATATGAGTTACTGTCCAAACGAGAAAATTTTTGAGACCGAATGGGGCTGCTCTTAATAACCGCATCAGGACAACACACATACATTGGAATTGTCCCAGGGGAACAAGTCACCCTCCTTTCAGAAGCACTTAAGGAAAATTCTGGTCCAGGAAAACTATAGGGCCTTGCTACCCAAGACACCCAGAAGCTTCAAAGAGTAGACTTTGAAGGGAAATGAAATCCACAGGCTAAGAAAAACAGACATACTTCTTTAGAGGTAAATAAAGGAAATAAAGGCTAAGCAAGAAAAGAATTTAGTTTGAGTCTGGGAAATAATTGAGTTAGAATTAAGATGAGAAACTGGATACAGGAAGAAGAAAAGAAGGACCTGAAGGACCCAGATCTGAAATGAAACTATGTACCTTCAATTTGCCTCTCTGCTTTTTGGAATTCATTATAATATAATAACTCATGTTCTTACATTCAAAACAGCTGGTTACATTTTCTACTCTTGATGACTCATTTTTAAATGCGGGTGGGTACAAAGCAGAAATATTAAAAGATTAAGGTTTTCAAACTCAGGATGGTAAGTTCTAGAAGCCCTACTCATTCAGGAGTAGATAGAGACTCTGCTAGGATTTGTAGGATTTTGTCCTAAAGATTCCCACTGTGTAACCTTACCACCATGGGCAATGAGGGGCCTGGCATTTCTCTTGAAATTACAACATGGCAGTCCTCCACTAACCGTGGTTTTCCCTGGCAGTCTGTGGTCTAGCAGTTTTATATTTGTGTGCTCTGTGCATGCTGCAGCCCAGTCCTTAACCCAAACAGGCACTCAGAGCAGTTCCCTGCCAGTGTCCGTGTGGGCAGACAGCGGGCTCAGAGCAGGGATGGGAAAGCAGGCGGACTCCACCCTCTCAGCTCATGCCGAGAAGACAAAGGCAGCAAAATGCACGTTTGAGTATGGAGATAATTTTTGGAAAGGTCAAAGAAACGAAATTTATATGCAACCCATTTTTCCAAGACAGGCAAAAATGAAATGAGAGAGAATATGAGTCTAAAACACATTGAATTTCAAGCAGATGGGGACAGTTCCAAAATAAAATGAGATACAGGCTAAATAATGAAAAATTATGGAGAAGACTCCTCCCCGGCCAATGCTGGTGTCAATGCAGCAGGGCTTTCTGAAAAATGGAGACGTGAATTTTGAGAATTGTCTAAAGGGGCAGTACTTCAACACCAACATATTTTGCTTGTTTTAAGAGTTAACTCCTTCTAAAGCTTTACTAATGTGCTTTTAAAGTGTGTGTGTGAATATATATATGTGTGTGTATATATACACACATGCATGCACACACACACACACACACACACACACACACACACACATACGAGGTGCCCATGAAGTCTGGACACACAATGTTTTGTCCCACCTACTGAAAATGTCCTTGACAACATTATGCATATTCATCTAATTTTCCAAACTTTATGGACATTCTGTAAGAGATCCGATGCCATTTTTATTATTTTTATTCTAATTTTCTGTTTTCTACTAGCTCTCAAACCTTGACTTGTGTGGCCTTGTTAAGCATGGTGCTTTTCTGGAAAGAAATTCATTTTGTAGAGTCAAAAGATGACAGTGTTGTTAAAATAAATCTGCCACGATTTTGAGGCTGAATCCCTTATCTGTGCTATTTTTTTTTTTTGGTATACACACCGCACACACACACACACACACACACACACACACACACGCACGGAGGAGTGTCCTTCTTTCTAATAATCCTTATTCACTGTTCAGTCACTATATTTACTTATAGCTACAATTCACTGTGACCTTGCCAAGCCAGGCAGTGTGCTAGGACTCTCACACGTATTCTCTATTTTTTTAATGAGAACACTGAAAGACATTACAAATCATTTTCTAATTGAAAAAACTGAAGTTGGGGATTTTCTTTAAGTTCGTGGTTTATTCCACACTCTGACCCACCTAATCCCCCAACTTGTTGATTCTTCCTTCTGACCATTTTGTAAATCCACCCCCATCTTCTCCATCTGTCATTGCTAGCTCTACCCTTGTTGGAAGCTCTACAGGTGTTTACGCAGTCGCAGTGAATTTCTGACTGGTCTGGGTCTCTGGCCTTGCCTTCCTCCAGCTGTCCTCCACCACAGCCAGAGGCATATTCTCAGAACAGAACTGTTGTAGCGTCACCACCTTGTGTGAAATCCTCTACCTCTCACTGCTTACAAAACAAAATCCTACAGCGTGGCATATAAAATCCTTCACGTTTGGGCCCAGGATTACATTTTGCCAATGTTTCTCCCCATTTTTTAACTTACACACTGAGTTCTCCATTAACTCTGCCTGCTTTTCATTTAAACATTCCCTAAGACAGTTCAGGTTACCTTCTTCCTTGATCTTTTCAGTCTGAAGAGGAGAGGACCACAAGGCAACGTAGAGAGACATCTGTCTAAATTATGTCCTCTCGCTTTATAACAGTGACACAGAATGTACACTCTTAAGTACCATACTAAGCCTCAGAAATATATGGTTGTATAGGCCAATTGTCTGTCACTTGCAATACATGACTAACTTCTCAAGGAGAAACAGTGTGTGGCAGCTGTCGTGCAGTGCCTGGTGCAGCTCCCCCCGCCACCATCTCATGATACCAGGGTTGGTCTGTGGGACCAGTAGAACACAGCAGAAATAAGAGTATGTATTGTGGCTTCTGCTCAGCTCTCTCTTTCGGTCTCTCTTTCGTCACTTGCTCGGGGAGAAGGCAGCTGTCATGCCTTGAAAATACTCCTGCAGCACTGTAGAGAGGCCCACATGACAAGGCTTTGAGGGCCCCAGCAAATGGCTACATGAGGGCGCCGTCCTGGAGGTAGATTCTGCAGCTCCAGTCAAGCCCTCAGAGGATGGCAGCCTTGGGCTGTGTCCTGACTGCGACCTCATAAAAGACCCAGAGCCAGAACCATCCAGCTAAGCTCCATCTAGGTTTCTGTTGTTCAGATGTCGTAAGACAATAATACTAATTGTCTTGGACCACTAAGTTTGGGGGCAGTTTATTATGCCTCATTGACTAACAAATGCAGCATCCAAGGTCCAAACAACAGGCCTTCAGTATATTTCACACCCAGTGAATCTATGTCAGGGATCCACTCTGAGAAGGGACCTGGGTCTGGAAAACTTTAGGAACAACCGACCTAAATGTATGGACAGCTGCTGCTTTCTGCTTGAACCTTGTGCTCATGTCCTCAGGGTAGAAGCACAGCTATAGATACCATTTCAGGAAGAAAAAAATAAAAAGGAGAAAGCATTTGATAAATGTAGCTGCCAGAGGCAAGGTGGAGTAACATCAAGTGAGCAGATTTTTGACTGCCTGGCCTCGATTCTCAGCACTTGCTCATCACACGACTGTGAGTGAGCTCTTCAACCTCTGTTGCTCTGCATGTAAACTGGAGATAAAGAGTGGGGGCTAATGCTCTCAGAGGAGGAATCCTTGAGGGGTGAAGTAGTCCCCTGAGTTCCCACAGGTTGTTAGTGGTCCTGTTTTACAACTTGTGGGTCATTATGCTTTCGCAGTGAAAACATCATGTACTTTATGGAGTTGCAGCAAACACTAGAAAAGTTAATGCATGTAGAAGCTTAAGTCAGAGTCTACAACATGATCGTCTTTAACCAATGTCAATGCTTTATCTATTTATTTAACCCAGGAGTTCATTACCAACCCTGAAAGCTGTGTTTCTCAGGTATCTCCTAGGATTCGGATGGATGGCTGCCTGTTCTAGGGTTGTTCAGAAAAGGTTAGCGTGGTACCTTCCTCTCCACACCTCTTCCCATCAAACTCAAAAGTTTTGAGTTCTCCATCTTTGGAAGTGTTCCTGACACCCTATTACTTAAGAATCCTTTCTACCAAAGCATTTTTGGTTTCTTTTTTCCGAACTAGGTACAAGTTCACCCAGAAGGGGGGCCACCTGCCTTGGCTCCCAAGGAAGAAAGTGTGAGGATGAGATGAAAGAATAGATTTTATGAAAAGCAAAACTAGAAAGCAGAATTCAGGGTCATCTATGCAGGACACAAACACAGGAAATAGTAGTGTTTTATACAAATACAGTTTGGCTTTGGTTAAGTTACTCGACACACATGCAGCCGTCTGTTGATAACTGACCACGTAAAAAATGTTTCAATATAACTTTAGAAATGTTCTCAATATTTTTATCCCCCAAATTTGTTTTTCACTGATTTTGTTCCTTCTTATTTATTGTAATGCTATGGTTAAAAGTTCTAGATTTGACATACTGGAAACTACATGTGCATTTTAAATGTTCACACTGTGTTACTCATTATAGATAAAACGTTGTGTCCCCTTGTCAGAAAGTAACTTCCACTTCAACAGGATAGTCATTGGACTGGCAGAAGGAGGGGAAAGCTGGAGGAACGGATGTCTAGGTCAACAAGAAGACTCTGACATTAGCCAAGCTTGCAGACAGACACTCTCTTCTCGGATTTCATTATCTGGGCACATTTCATGTAGTTCTGCCACTCATTTAGGGTTACAAAAAGATGAGAAACTGAAGGTGCTACTTAGAGGGATTGACTTAGAAGGATTAAGTAACAACCTCAGATGATGCCAGCAAATTCCATTCAGAGGTTTTGAATTGCCATATGGTGTGATCTGGGAAATCAGAAACACTTGCAAAAGGGCAATGGTGTGACTGCTGTCCACCCACCTCAGGTTCTCAGTAAAGGCTTCAATAGTCACCCTAGGGGGAAATATGTTTCCAGAATAGCCGGCTTTTGACATGTTGTAGAAACTGTTTACTTCTCTTTTCCTTCCTTTGTGTTTCAAAGCTCACAAATTCCACAGAGACTCAGGAAAGAATGCTTAAAATGAGAGTAAATATTTTTACACATGTGGACCTTCAAAAAAAAGCAGTAATATTCTGTTCAGCTGCTACTATGCTCATAGACTCTTTTAAACTGTTTAATATAATTCTAGTGTTTGATTAGTTCAAAATATCCGGTCTGGGGTACTAAAAGGACATCGAATGGTTAAATTGTGAAAGGCAAAAATCCCTACTTTGAAAATTCTAAAATACACTGATGTATTTATTTTTGATGGAGCTTATAACTGTGAAGAAGATAAAAAGTCTTTAAACAGGTCCAAGCCTTTTCCACAATACTAGTTTGATTAGTAAGTGTTTGAGCCCTACTGGTGGTGAAAGCAAAATTTAGTGATAAAGTCTAGCCCCTATCTGATTACCTGTAGTGAAAAATGCTAATGTCCATTAAGGTTAATGGGCCATTTTGATCATTATCAAGACAGCAACCAGGCAGCTCAGGAGCAATTAAAATAGAAAGAAAGAATAAGAAAGGTAAAGAAAATCCAGGGAAAAAAACAAATGGACAGGTAAGAAATTTTACAACATTGTCCCTTGGTAACATTCTCTGTTAGTCATATTAGGGTTCCCACACTTAGTAACAAATTATAGCTCAGTGTATTGTTTATTAACCACTTCCAGATTAGAAACTGACTCTAAACTATAGTAAGTTGTCTCAATGGATGATGTATGAGGTTGTTTATGGGCAGCAATGATTCCAAAGACCATGTGCTAAGGAGAACAAAAAATCTGGAGCATTGGAGTCAAGCCTGAGTCCCAGATTTCAAGAAGGATATTGACAAATAATTGTTAACACCATAGAGGATAGCTAGTGTAATGAAAAAGTTGGAAAGAAATCAAGGAAATCAGAATTGTTTGCTAGAGAGGAGATATAGAGGGGCTATGACAGCAGTCTACACATGGGGGAAAGAAGGCATGGACAAGAGAAGGGAGGCTGGGTTTGACTTGCTCGGAATGACAGAACTGGAACGGTAGGTCTGCACTGCAGGGAATGAGCTCTCAGCCCCACCTGGGGATTTATTTTCAAACAACCAGAACTGTTGAACATCAGAGTGTACTGCATTTTTTGTTGTTGTTTTATTAAGGTATTATATATACCCTCTTATGAAGGTTTCACATAAAAAAACAGTGTAGTCACTACATTCACCCATATTATCAAATCCCCACCCATACCCCAGTGCAGTCACAGTCCGTAGTGTAGTGCCACAGATTCACCATTTGCCTTCTCTGTGCTAGAGTGTACTGCCTTTTTAAGGAGTGAGAGAACACAGTAGACAATAGATGATGGATAGTCAAAGATGCTATCAAAGTGATTTTGTGTTTGGGTGAAAGAGTGAGCCAGATCAACAGTTTCCAAATTGTGTTCCATAGACTCCCTCCCCTCAGGTGGAATGGACCCCAGAACCCCAACTACTTCCATAGAGCAATGACTCTTTATGAGTTGTTGATATTATGCCTCTATGCAAGGCATAGCCTGAACAAGGATTTCATGCCTAAATAAAGAATTTTGAAGAGCAGTAGCTTCTAAACTGAGTCCTTTCCCAGGAGCTGAGAAAACCAAGAGGGGTTACCCGCTCTGGGCCTGTTGCTTCAGCAGAGTCACCCAGACACTCTCTGTTCCACATAAAGGGCCTGTGGGTAAAATTGCAGTATTTCCAGAATCTCTTGCCTTGCTTTAGTGCATCTCCACACAATAGGTGTTTTCAAAGGGTGGAGAAAAGTAGTCTCCATATCAATAGGGCTAGCGAGGCTTTATCTGGAATGGAGAGGTTGGATGGGGGCCTCTGCTGCAGCCAGGTCGCAAGAAACCTAGGAGAGCAGAAGTGGATTGTTTGTAAGAAATAAACAGGTTTCTCCCACTTTATTTCTCCCTTTGACTAATTTCGGTTTCAAAAGTATTTTGCCCCGTGATTTTCCCCCTGGAGTTACGGGCCTCAGAGGAAACTTTATTTGTATAAACTTTCACACAGCTATTTAAACTGCTGGCCTAGATCACTTCTGAAATCTGGTTCAGTTATTAGACTGCTGTGATTTTGAGCTGCACATCTCACTCTAATCTCATCATCTCTTAATTAGTCCTAGAACTTTTTAAAATATATAACTTCTATTGCTGATATCAAAGCAAATTCTTTGGAGTAAACTGACACCTCAAGAAATTAGAGAATTGATTTCTTGGTCCACAAGCTAAAATTTGCTATAAGTCACAGTATAAATATTAGGAAGATGCTATAACAATAATATAGGCAAAATAAGACTAATTATTTGTGTAGTGCTTTGAAAATTTCAAAGGATCTTAATTTGCATTATAATATCTGATTCTCAAAATAACCCTCTGAAGAAGGCGGGGCAGACAAAATTTTTATCTTGTTCAAATGAGTAAACTGAGGCATAGAAATATTAATATAGTTTGTGAAATTTCATATAAGAAATAATTCATGCACATGGGCCTTAAAAATAGGGTTTTACACCCTTGACATAGTAAATTTTCTATAACCATATAGCCTGAGCTAGTCAACCTTATAAGTAACAGCTGAAAACTGTAAAGTTTTTTCCTTATATTGCTCTTTAAACTAGCTTAAGTTTTTTGCATAGAAAATAATATCTTTGGAGTATGCTTTCCCTTTTGAAGGTCAGATATTTTTGGACCTTTTTGTAATCTGGGTTTTCACAAGTATGCAACATAATTTATAAAGGATATAGTATTCTGATGGACTTTTTGCTATCCGAATTTCAGCTTCTGGCCTTGAAGTCAAATCCTGTTTTTCATTCCTAACAATATTGCATTAACTACAATGGTGTCACTAGAAAAAAACAAAGTAAAACTTTGCAGAGCTTTTAAAAGGGGACCAGAAACATTGTGTAAAGTGAACTGCCACTGATATTTTGGGAATATTTGAAATCCACCATACTAATGGGTCAGAGAAAAACAAGAGGTCCTTTTTTGTAAGCCCATTATATTGTCCAGAGCTCACCCTTGACAAAACTTGAGCCAAGTAACCAGTGACCACTTGGCATCAGGGAGTAATTCTTTACAAGTGGGTGATGATCTGCACCAATCCGTTGTGAGAAAGAGATCACAGGGAAAGTAAAGCTCAAACAAAACTACTTTCGAATGACTTGGATGTGACATTGTCTTCATTCTATCAGAGAAGTTAAAAGGAAATACTGTACAAAAATCTAATAGACGGCTGCAACATGGGGTGATGTGAGAGAGAGGAGATATATGACCCTTTCCTTACCAGTACTGAAATAAATCATTTTCCCAAAGAATGTTTACCAGGAGGAAAAGTAAAATCATCATCATTAACATAAAACTTGCCTCAGTGTTGCAAGTTAGGCAAAAGTGTCTGTCAAGTAATGGAAAATATCAAGAATTTCTATTAGATGCTTACAGATGGGATCAAGTTTTAAAAGGACACCTAAGGCTGATATGAAACACCTCCCCTGAAAGCCACAGGAACAATGTGGCTTCTTAAGAGGACAACAGAGAAGACCATGGACTGCAGGAGCACCTCCTAGTTTGAAGACCAGAGCCTGATATTGGGTCAGACACTGGCAGATCTATTAAGAAATACACATGCGGCGGAGGGGCTCAAGATGGCGGCGTGAGTAGGGCAGAGGAAATCTCCTCCCAAAACCATATAGATTCTTGAAAATACAGCAAATACAACTACTCCTAAATGAGAGACCAGAAGATACAGTACAACAGCCAGGCTACATCTATACCTGCAAGAACTGTAAGATACGGAGCCGCGACCCAGCAGGACCTGAGCACTCCCCCACCCAGTACACCAGCGGGAGGAAAAGAATCAGAGTGAGGAGGGAGTGGAAGCACAGGACTGCTAAATAACCAGCCCTAGTAATCTGCACCGGGAGCACAGACCCACATTGCATGGGGTACTGGATATTAGAGGGACAGAAAAGCAAAACCCGAGACAGAGACTGGGAGTGGGTCCCCACAGCCAGCTCCCCTGGGACAAAAGAAAAGGGGGTGCTTTTTAAAAGTCTTAAAGGGACAAGGGCCCAACAGCTGAACA
The DNA here is from genome assembly GCA_032199065.1 of Smutsia gigantea. Taxonomy (NCBI): domain Eukaryota; kingdom Metazoa; phylum Chordata; class Mammalia; order Pholidota; family Manidae; genus Smutsia; species Smutsia gigantea. The sequence goes on along the minus strand of JAVSCE010016683.1, from coordinate 28,514 downwards.
AAATCATCCCAGTGCACTCAGCGCAGCAGGCTGGGAATCTTCAGGACTTTCGGGCCCTCTAACCGTATGCCGGGAAAATCAGCCCCGAAGCACCTCACGGCAATAAGCACCCTGTCATTCGTTTCCCCCTGCCGGTACTGGCTGAATCACCACAGCTGTGGAGCAGCAGAGAGCGGCCTCCCCATGGCAACCACACAGAGTCTCCTCCCAGCGGAAGCCGGAGCAAGGTCCAGAAGGCACAAAGGGGCCGTCCTGGCAGTAGAACACCCCCACAGTGCTCCAGGCTAGCCTGAGGGCAGCCCCGCACATGGCAGCTCAGGGGAGTATCCCAGAGACTGCCTTCTGGTGTGCAGTAATTGGCACAGGCTGCGGAGAAGGGCAAGGAGAACAACAAGCAGAAAGGGACTTTGTTCTCCCAGCTGACACATGTGGCACCTGCCTACAACCACTTCTATCACCATGAAAAGACAGAAGAATCTCGTCCAGTCAAAAATCACCCAGACAACCCCAGAGAGAGGGCCTGGCGGTATAGATTTAAACAATCTTCCTGAAAAAGAATTCAGAATAAAAGTCATAAGCATGCTGATGGACCTACAGAGAAATATGCAAGAGCTAAGGGAGGAAGTCAGGAGGGACATTACAGAAATGAAACAATCGATTGACGGGCTTAAAGAGCAGACTGGACAAGATGCAAGAGACTGTTGATGGAATAGAAATTAGAGAACAGGAGTACACAGAAGCTGAGGCCGAGAGAGATAAAAGGATCTCTAGGAATGAAAGAATATTAAGAGAACTGTGTGACCAATACAAACAGAACAATATTCACATTATACGGGTACCAGAAGAAGAAGAGAGAAAAAGGGATAGAAAGTGTCTTTGAAGACATAATTGAGGAAAACATCCTCAAGCTGGGAAAGGAAATAGTTTCTCAGACCATGGAAGCCCACAGATTTCCCAACACAAAGGACCCAAGGAGGACAACACCAAGACATATAATAATTAAACTGGTGAAGATAAAAGACAAGGACAGAGTATTAAAGGCAGCCAGAGAGAGAAAAAAGATCACCTTCAAAGTAAAACCCATCAGGCTATCATCAGACTTCTCAACAGAAACCTTACAGGCCAGAAAAGAATGGCATGATATATTTAATGCAATGAAACAGAAGGGCCTTGAACCGAGAATATTGTATCCAGCACGATCATCATTTAAATTTGAGAGAGGAATTAAACAATTCCCAGACAAGCAAAAGTTAAGGGAATTTGCCTCTCACAAACCACCTCTACAGGATATTTTAAAGGGACTGCTCTAGATGAAAGCACTCCTAAGGCTAAAAACATGTCACCAGAGAAAATAAAATCACAGCAAAGAAAGCAGACCATCCAAATATCAGGTAAAGGCAAAAAATAAAATCAACTTTCCACAAAAACAGTCAAAGGAAATGCAAAAGAGTACAGAACTAAACACCTAACATATAAAGAATGGAGGAGGAAGAAAAAGAAGGGAGAAAAACAAAGAATCATCAGACTGTGTTTATAATAGCTTAATAAGAGAGTTATGTTGGACAGTTAGAGAGTAAAGAAACTACCCTTGAACCCTTGGTAACCATGAATCCAAAGCCTGCAATGGCAATAAGTACATATCTTTCGATAATCACCCTAAAAGTAAATGGACCGAATGCACCAATCAAAAGACACAGAGTAACAGAATGGGTAAAAAAACAAGACCCATCTATATGTGGCTTACAAGACACTCACCTCAAACCCAAAGATATACACAGACTAAAAGTGAAGGGATGGAAAAAGATATTTCATGCAAACAACAGGGAGAAGAAAGCAGGTGTTGCAGTACTTGTATCAGACAAAATAGACTTCAAAATGAAGAAAGTAGCAAGAGATAAAGAAGGACACTCCATAATGATAAAGGGGTCATTCGACAAGAGGATATAACCATTATAAATATATATGCACCTAGCACAGGAGCACTGACATATGTGAGACAAATACTAACAGAATTAAAGGAGGAAATAGAAAGCAATGCATTCATTTTAGGAGACTTCAACACACCACTCACTCCAAAGGACAGATCAACCAGACAGAAAATAAGTAAAGACACAGAGGCACTGAACAACACACTAGAACAGATGGACCTAACAGACATCTACAGAACTCTACACCCAAAAGCAACAGGATACACATTCTTCTCAAGTGCACATGGAACATTTTCCAGAACAGTCCACACACTAGGCCACAAAAAGTACCTCAGTAAATTCAAAAATATTGAAATTCTACCAACCAACTTCTCAGATCACAAAGGTATAAAACTAGAAATAAATTGTACAAAGAAAACAAAAAGGCTCACAAATATATGGAGGCTTAACAACATGCTTCTAAATAATCAATGGATCAACGACCAAATTAAAACAGATATCAAGCAATATATGGAGACAAATGACAACAGCAGCACAAAGCCCCAACTTCTGTGGGACGCAGCAAAGGAAGTTCTAAGAGGAAAGTATATTGCAATCCAGGCCTATTTAAAGAAGGAAGAACAATCCCAAATGAATAGTCTAAAGTCACAATTATTGAAATTGGAAAAAGAACAAATGAGGCCCAAAGTCACCAGAAGGAGGGACATAATAAATATCAGAGAAGAAATAAATAAAATTGAGAAGAATAAAACAATAGAAAAAAATCAATGTTGGTTCTTTGAAAAAATAAACAACATAGATAAATCCCTAGCCAGACTTATTAAGAGAAAAAGAGAATCTACACACATAAACAGAATCAGAAATGAGAAATGAAAAATCATGATGGACCCCACAGAAATACAAATAACTATTAGAGAATACTATGAAAATCTATATGCTAACAAGCTGGAAAACCTAGAAGAAATGGACAACTTCTTAGAAAAATACAACCTTCCAAGACTGACCAAGGAAGAAACAGAAAATCTAAACAGACCAATTACCAGCAACGAAATTGAATCAGTGGTCAAAAAAGTACCCAAGAACAAAACCATAGGCCTCAGAGAAATATTCTTTGTGGTACATATACACAGTGGAATATTATTCAGCCATAAGAAGAAAACAAATCCTACCATTTGCAACAACATGGATGGAGCTAGAGGGTATTATGCTCAGTGAAATAAGCCAGGTGGAAAAAGACAAGTATCAAATGATTTCACTCATATGTGGAGTATAAGAACTAAGAAAAAAACTGAAGGAACAAAACAGCAGCAGACTCACAGAACCCAAGAACGGACTAATAGTTACCAAAGGGAAAGGGACTGGGAGGATGGGTGGGAAAGGAGGGACAAGGGGGAAAAAGGGGCATTACGATTAGCAGACAAAATGTAGGGGGTGTGGGCACGGGGAGGGCTGTACAACACAGAGAAGACAAGTAGTGATTCTATAGTATCTCACTACGCTGATGGACAGTGACTGCAATGAGTGTAATGGGGTACGGGGTGGGAACTTGATGATGTGTGGAGTCTAGTAACCATAATGTTGCACATGTAATTGTAGATTAATGATGCCAAAGAAAAAAGAAAAAGAAATACACATGCTTGTGCAGCTGGTATTAGCAGGAGTTGAAGAGTTTAACTTACATTTCTAGGGATTAGTCTGTGTTCACTCTACTGCTAACCAGTGGATTCTTTAAGTATCCAAACTCGGGTCCTTCTTTAAGACAGCAAAGTCATTTTTTATCCCTTTATATTATTTCTGTTCTATATTACATGGTCTTTGCCCCATGAGATCCTGTTGTTTATCCTTATAAATAGTCAGCTTCTCTCTGATGGGTCTTCTTTCCTCATTGTTCTGTTACTGAACCTGCTTCTCCACATCACTGATTTTATTTGCCAATTCCATGGATGCGCCAAGGGGCTTCCAGACATATTCACTTGGTCAGGTCTCAAACTCCCCCAAACAGTGGTTCTGCAAATCTAGCTGGCTCTTTTCTAAGTAATGCTCCCCACTATACCAGGGAAAGTTACTAGCTTCCTTCCTTCCTCATACCCTGCCATAGAAATGCTACCCTAATCCTGTTGTTCCATACAGTGGGTGAATACAAGGTTCTAACACTGCTACCAGCAGATTCTGCAGATTAAAAGTGTGTGTGTGTGTGTCTGTGCGAGTGTGTGTCCATGTATCCCCTGGCTATGCCCAGTGAGAAAGTTTGGAGCAGCAATACCCCAGTAGTAATGAGCGCACCTAGCACTCAGAACTGGAACAAGGAAAATACAAGATAAAACTGGAACATCTTACTGTGCCAGAAATTATGGAGACATATCAAAAGGACACAGGTGCCAGCTTTAAGAACTCTCATTACCAAATTGGGAGGCATTTGAGCATTAAAATGAATTATAGCAGTAATAGATCATTACTGTTGAAAAACATGGAAAACTATGAGTCAATAGATGTACCTTAAAAATTAAGAAGTGACAGTATGGTGAAGAACAGGGTATTTTCTAAGTCCCTCCCCACAAAACTTCTTAATTATAAATGGGAAAAGTTCAACTACACAGCAAGAAGCCTGAAAGACTCCTCTTTAATCAAGAAAAATAAAATGATGATCATTGATAATGGGAAAAACCAAAATTGTGAGCCACCTGACAGGATGCAATGAGATACTCTGTGCCATTCTACCATTCTGTTACAGCAAAAGACAAACTTCATGAGACCTAGTGAGGAAAAAACAAATCCAGAGCATAAAACAAGATGAAGCAAAAGGTCAAGCTAATTAGTTATGAGTGTAAATATAAGTAGATAATGTTTCCCATTAAAGGATATAGACTCTAATTAGATGAGAGAGGAGAGAGAAAGAAGGGAAAGAGGGAGGAAGAGAAGGAGGGAAGGAAAGAGATATGTGCTATGCCATTTGATCCAAAGAGACCCAGGAAGATTAAAGTATAACTGAACAAAGATCAACAACCTGGAAAATATAAAGCAGGAGCTGGCAGATAGTGTTACTACATCAAGTAAATGTTAATAGAGAAAAATAAGAAGGAAAGCAAAAACATCAGCTGTGTCATTTCCCACAAATCATGCACACATATATTTGTAGTACCTCACCTGAGGGAAATATATCAGGAATAGCAGATAAAAACACTATTATGAAATATTATTATCAAATGGAGTCTTTTTATGTCAAGTGTAGGACTCACGGACTGGTTTCATCCCAGGGTAAAAGTGTGGCCTCTTCTCATTGTTGAGAAGAAGTCATAGGGAAGAAAGGGTCAGATGGACCAAGATAGATTAAAAAGTAATCAGAGAGACAGAGATGGTTTTGCAATCAGCTGACCCACCTCAGCATCAGAAACCAATGAGGGAAAAAAAGACTTGCCTGGCCTTTATAATGGGTGGTGCCCACATCACCACCCACCAGGCTGGGCCACCCATCACACTCTCCGTCCCACCTCCACACAGGAATTCCCACCCCAGACTGACAGACATGGACAAAAAAGGTCTCTATCCTACTAGCTTATCATCTGGAGGAGGAGAAAGAAGAGATTGAGATGAGAAGGAAGAATTCAGGAAGGCCTGAAATAACACTAGAGATACTCAACAATCAATGAAAAGTCCTCTTCCCTTAGTTTGCCCTTGTTTTGCTGATCATTGTACATATTCCTGCTGAGTCCATTTGAAGGACCAATATTTTAGGGGTGGTTTCCATAGCATTTGCTCCCAGTGCTTGGGGTTGACCAGGCCTAGGCCCTGTGTCTGTGACTAGGAGAGTGGCTTAGGCCAGCATGCCACCCGGAAGAGAAAGAAGAAAGGAGAGAGGTAATTGTCCTACAATGGTGATGGTAACCATTATAATTATCATTCTTATTATTATGCTTCAAAAGATATTTGATGCAATTAAGCATCCATACCTGATTCAAAGGGAAAAAAATTGTGATGCGAAAAATACTTCCTAAACATGATAAATAATATTTATGGTAAACCAGCTTAAGGTGCCAACATTATATGAGTGGTAAGAAGGACATACCCCTATGGTAAGAAGGACAACACCCTTCTATCAGGAATAGACAAAAGGAGCAGGCAGAAAATAAATAAGAACATAGTTGAACTTAACAGTACCATTTATCAACTGGACATAATTGATATCTATGGGGTGTTTCATCCCCAGACAGCAGAAAACACATTCTTTCAAATGCAAGCTTGTCTTCACCAAGATAGACCACATTCTGCACTATAAAACATATCTTAATAAATTTAACTTTCAAAGATTGGAAATCATACAATGTTTTCTATCAGACCATAAAAGAATTAAACTAGAAACCAGTAACAGAAAGATAACTGGGAAGTCTCCAAATATTTGGAGATTAAAAAGAAATCTTATAAATAACAGTGGTTAAAAAAGAAGCTTCAAGAAAAATTTTAAGATTTTAAGATATTTTGATTTAAATGAAAATGAAAATGAAAATTTGGGGGATGCATCAAAAGCAGTGATTACAGGGAAATTTTGCCACTCAGTGCATTTATTAGAAAAGAAGAATCTAAAATCAATAATCTAAATTTCCACCTGAAGAAACTAGAAGAAGAACAAATTTAATCTAAAGTAAGAAGAAAAAAAGAAAGAAAAATTGAAGCAGAAATCAGTGAGGCTGAAAATAGGAAATCAACAGAAAATATTAATGAAACCCAATCCTGGTTCTATGAAAAGATCAGTAAAATCAATAAGCCTCTAGCCAGATTAAGAAAAAAAATTGGAAATGAAAGAGGGACATCCCTACAGATCATTTTTTAGTGTATATAAAGGATATTTAATGGATATATAGGAATATAATGAACAACTGTATGCTCACATATTTGATAAGCTAGACAAAATGGACAAATTCCTTGAAAGGTGCAAGCTGCCAAAACTCACATAAGAAGAAATAGACAATATGAGTAATCCTATATCTATTAAAGAAATGATAAGCTTTCAAAACAGAAAGCACTAGGATCAGACAGGTTCATCAATGAATTCTACCAAACATTTAAGGAAGAAATTATACCAATTTTCTGAATCTCTTCCAAAAGATAGAAGCATAGGAAATACTTCCTAACTCATTCCATGAAGTTAATTCTATTCTCATTACCCAATACCAAAACCAAAGACAATGCAAAACTTAAAGCTACAGATAAATATCTCTAATGAACACAAATACTAAAATCCTCAACAAAATGTTACCAAATAAAATCCAACAATGTATAAAAATAACTATACATCATTATGAAGTGGGATTTATCTCTGATACATAAGGCTGGCTCAACATTCAAAAATCAATTAATGTAATCCATTTCATCAATAAACTAAAGAGGAAAAATCACATGACCATATTAATAGAAACAGAAAAAGCATTTGACAAAATCATACACTCATTTATGATAACTCTCAGCAAACTGGGACTAGGAGGGACCTTCCTCAGCTTGACAAAGAACATCTACAAAGAACCTATAGCTAACATCCTACTTAAAAGTGAGAAACTTGAAGATTTACCACTATAATCAGGAATAAGGCAAGGCTATCCCTTCTTCCCCCTGCTTTATAACATTGTACTGGAAGTCCTAGCTAATGCAAGATAAGAAAAGGAAATAAAAGGTATACAGATTAGGAAAAAAAGAAATAAAACTGTTTATGTTCCCAGGTGACATGAGTGGCTATGTAGAAAATCCAAAAGATTGTCGAAAGAACTCCTGGTATCATAACTGATTTTAGCAAGATTGCAGCATCCAAGGTTAATATATAAAGTCTTTGCTCTCCTATGTACCACCAATAAACAAGTGGTATATGAAATTAAAAGCACAATATCATTTACATTAGCACCTCCCCATATGAAATATTTAGGCATAAATCTAAGGAAATATGTACAAGATTTATGGGGAACACTCAAAAGTCTGATAATAGAAACTAAATAACTAAATAAATGGAGAGATACTTCATGTTGGATAAGAAGACTCAATATTGTCAAGACCAGTTCTTCCCAAATTGATCTATAGAGCCAATATAATCTCATTCAAAATCCCAGCAATTTATTTTGTAAATATTGACAAAATTATTCTAAAATTTATATGGAGAGGCAAAGGATTCAGAACAGTCAACACCTGGTTGAAGAAGAAGAATAAAGTAGTGGGATTAATACTACCCATGTTCAAGACTTACTATAAAGCAACAGTAATCAAAACAGTGTCCAAAACAATATGCTTCTTTTTGTTCTTACTCTTTCAGGAGAGCAAGACTCAGAATCCTCATGACTGGAAATTTTCTAGTTACGACTATTCAAAGGAGCCCAAATTACCTTTCCCCAATGTACTTCCTTCTTAGCTTCCTAACCTCTGTTGACATCTGCTGTTCCACTGCTACAGTCCCCAAGCTGATTACTAACTTCCAAGCCAAGGTCAAAAGCATATCTTTTGTTGCTTCTATGGTCCAGCTCTTTTGTGTCCATGTTTTTGCCTGCACAGGCATCTTTATACTCACAGCGATGGCCTAGGTCAGGCACACAGCTATCTGTAAGCCTTTATAATATATGACCATTGTGGACTAGAAGGTCTATCCTGTTGGTTGTATGTTCTTTTATCCAGACCGTCATCACTGTACAGCTGCCTTTCCATAGTAGGAACCTGACTGAACACTACTTTTGTGATGTCCACTCTTTAGTGCAGCTAAAGACTCATTGTGGTGGCCAACAGTCAGTATGATGTCGCTGAGATGCTTTGTCATTCTTATGGGCTTTTACACTGTCATCTTGCTTTCCCTCCAGAAGCATCCATTAGAGGGCAAGCACAGGGTCCTGTGCACATGTGCTTCCTATGTCACTGTGGTGATCTTTTTTGTCCCTTCCATCTTCTTCTACCTACAGTCTTCCACCACTTTACTGAGGACAAGATGGTGGCTGTCTTTCACACCCATGCTGAACCCTCTGACTTACACCCAGGGAAAAATGGAGGTGAAGAATGTCATGAAGAGGCTGTGGATCAAAAAGTCGTTCAGCAGAAATAGTAAAGACTCTGATGTGAAGCTCAGTGGGATTGGTGCAGCCTCAGCTTCACCAGTTTACAAAAGGGTTGCTTTTCATCATTATTTCTTAAATCCTACCATTCGAACAGTTTAATATAGCATAAAGAATATTGGATTGAAGTCTAAAGACCTACTTTTGAGACCTACTCTAGCAATTACTAAATTACTAGTGGTTTGACTCGAGGCAAGGATGATTTCCCTTGTGAGTGCCATGAGAAGATTAGATCTGACATCCAAACACAGTGTTTCATAATGTTTAGTACCGTTACCTCTGTCTGAGCAACAGCCTCTAAGCAATGTGGTATGCCAGGCAGATATATGTTAACAAATGAATGGCACCAGGAGAAAAAAGTGTTGTACTTCGGAAAGAACAAGCAATATAGGTAATGGAACAGAATAGAGAGCACAGATATTGATCCCCATAAGTATAATCAACTGATCTTTGACAAAAGATGCTATACTAGATCAAAGACTGTCTTTTCAAAAATGGGTGCTTGAATAATTGGACATCCACATGTAAGAAAATGACCCTAGATACAGAACTCAGACCATGCACAGAAATTAATTCAGACCGGACTATAGACGTCAAGATAAAATGCAAAGCTATAAAACTTATTGAAGACAACACAGGAGAAAATCTAGATGGCCTTGGATTTGATGATGACTTTTTATATACAACACCAAAGATACAATCCAAGAAAAAAGGATTGATAAGCTGGATTTCATTAAAGTGAAAACCTTTTGCTCTGCAAGAGACACTCTCCAGAGAATGAGAAGACAAGCTGCTCACTGTGAGAAAATATTTCAAAGGGCATATCTGATAAAGGATTGTTATCCAAACTACACAAAGAGCTCTTAATATTCAACAGTAAGAAAACAACATTATCAAAAAATTGGTCAAAGACCTGAATAGACACCTCACCAAAGAAGATTCATAGATGTCAAATTAGCATATAAAAAAATGTTCAACATCTTATGTCATTAAGGAACTGCAAATTCAAACAACAATAAGATACAATTACACACCTGTACAAATGGCAAAAATCCAAAATATTAATAATCTTAAATGCTGGTGAGGTGTGAAGTGACTGGAACTCTGGTTCATGCTGGTGGGGATGCAAAATATTACAGCCCGTTGGAAGACAGTTTGGTGGTTTCTTACAAAACCGAAGATAAATTTACCATACAATCTTAACAGTCATGCTCCTTCAGTTTTACCCAAATGAGTTGAAAAACCATGTCCACACAAAAGCCAGCAAATGGATACTTATAATACTCTTTATTAATAATTGCCAAAACTTGGAAGCAACCAAGATGTCTCCCAGTAGGTGAATGGATAAATAAAATATGACACATCCAGAGAAAGGAATATTATTTACCAACAAAATCTGATGAGATATCAAGTAACAAAAAGACATAAAGGAAACTTAAATGCATACAATCTGAAAAGGTTACATACCATGTGATTCCAAATACATCACATTCTAAAAAAGGCAAAACTATGGAGACAGTAAAAATAATCAGTGGTTTCCAGGGGATGGTGAGGAGAGAAGGATGAACAGACGGAGCAAATAGAAATTTTAGGGCATTAAAGCTACTCTGTATGATACTATAATGGTGGGTACATGCCATTATACATTTGTTCAAATTCATAAAATGTACAAATGTAAAATGTAAAAGTGAGCCCTAATGTAAACTGTGGACTTTGGGTAGTTATGCTGTATCAATTAATCAGCTGTGACCAATGTACCCTCTGGTGGAGGATGTTGATAGTGGGGGAGGCTGTGCCTATGTGGAGACAGCAGATAAACTGGAAATCTCTATCTTCTGCTTAGTGTTGCTGTGAACGTTAAACTGTCATTAAACAAAAGTCTACTTAAAAATAGTGAAACAATAAAAGCACTACAACTTATATGTAAACTTTATTTACTCAAAAGTATTTCTGAAAACAGAAAAAAGAAGAGGGTAACACAAACTTTAATTTTTTTTTTTCGGCTTGAAATAAATCAAGCTCTGAAAGGGGTCTCCTTAGCACACTTCGTTCACATTTGCTGATGGGCCGCTATGGCGACAACAATCGTCCTGCTCAGTGGATGACGACTTTTCCTGCAAATATTAAAGTGAAAGAATATTTAAATCAACAAGGATGAAATAATCAATTTAGAACGATTTGATCGTTTGAATGTTTCTGCGGTTTACATACACTATCTCCCAATTTGTGCATATTTATGCCAAAAACGTCATTTAAAATCAAGGGAGAAAGAACAGATTTTCTCTAAGTAATGCCCAGAGTTATAGTTTTTAATCGTTCCTTAACTAATTACCACAAACTCAGTAGCATAAAACATGACACATTTATTATCTTTAAGTTTCCAAGCATCAGAAGTTTGGGTGCAGGTTAGCGGGGTCCTAAGTCAGTGTCTCACAAAGTTGCCCTCAAGGTTTTGGTTGGATCATGTTCTCATCCGGAGGCTCCGCTAGGGAAGAATCTTCTTCCAAGCTCACTCAAGTTGCTGGCAAAATTCAATCCCTTGCAGCTGTGGAACTGAGGAACCTCGCTTCCTGCTGACTGTCCACTGCAGGCCATCTTACCCGCTAGAGACTACCCACAGTTGCCTGCCACGTTGGCTTTCCTAGGATGGCTGCTTACTTCATCAAGCCAGAGAAGCCTCAAGAATGAGAAAGCTAGCATGAGAGAGTCTTATATAATATAAGGTAATCATGGAAGTGATATCCCATCACCTTTGCAATATTCTATTGGTTAGAAGCAAGTCATAGGTCCCACAACACTTAAGGGGACCGGATTACACAGAGGCTTGTAAACCCCAGGAGGTGAGGATTATGGGGGCCACTTTAGAGTCTGTCCATCACACATAGTGCCCTTCAGGGGTTATTGTTGTATAGTTTGTATGACTAAAAGCCAAACACATTAATAAGTTCTAGCTGAAATAATTAACGGAGTTAAAATATGTCCTTAATATGCCATTCACCAAAGCAAAGTGAATTGAAAAGTTAGACATAAAAGTCATTAAAGAACTGATAAATACATAATAAAATATTTACATAACTGTGGGTTTAGGAAGACCACTAAAAAGGAATACCAAACTTAGGATACAAAATGAAAAGACCAATAGACAGATTAAAATAAAAATTTTAAGTATCTCTAAATGCTACAAACAACATTGCAACCTATGTGACAAGGTGTTAATATCTTAAAATATAAAGAACACCTACAAACTAGTGAGAAAGCATACATAAGTGACTAATAAACAGGACTCATATAAAATTCACCAGTGTCAACGTGAGGCAAATTAGACCAAGGAGATATACTTTTTTGACATTACGATGAACATAGATTTAGAAGACCAGTAATATCTTCATTTTGGCTGGAGATTGGGGAGTCACTCAGATCTCATCTCAATGAGGTCATCAGTATTGCATTTCTGGGGGTAATTTCATTATTTACCAAATAGTTATAGTTATCACGTCTGTGCCAGGCCATCTCTTAGAGACAATTTGTGAATGTATATGTATTTAGAAACTTTATAACATGCAAACACTTTTACCCAGCAGTTCCATTTCGAGGAACTTATCTTAAGGCCAAATTAGAACTAGCCATAAAACAATGTTCATCTCAGTTTGGTTTTTGGTAGCTAAACATTGGAAATCATCTAAATACATGGATCAATAAATTAGAGTAGATCTATACATTAGAATTTCATGTTATAATTGGTGATGTGGTTAGCAATGTTTAATGACTTGGAAATGTTTGCAATATATTAACAGAAAAACTTGGGGGTATAAAATGATATTACAATATTTACATTTTTGTCTATCTATAGACAAAGGCAACAAAATGTTGAAAGTTATTTCTTGATGGTAAGATTCCTGGTGATTCTTTTGTGCGGGATTATGATTTCTCTATATTTTCTAAATTTTCTTTGAACATATATTATATAAAATTTCTAGAAATCATGTTTAAAACAAACCATACATATGATAATATGAGTAATTTTCCAAGTAGATCCATAAATCTGTATTCCTTTGCTTACTTCTGGATTTAGTTATGTAGTTGGTTAACACCAGATTGGTAAATCTTCAAAGTAGGCTATACTAAGATTTAATTATTTATCACAAGTGATAAAAGTAGGCTAATTATAAGAGCTACCTAAATTAAAATTAGACTTAGCATTTATGTGTTTAACTGATCAAATCTATTTGGGGCATGTGTCTCCTGTGATGAGATTCAAATGTAAGTTTCCTACATTGGCAATTTACTGATTAACCAATTAGAAGTTTTAAAATCCACTATTGATAGCAAATAAGAGGAGTGATTGGAAATGCTGATTAATGTATGACTTATCTTCAGAAATAAGTAACATTTATTCCTGCCAATATTGTGGAGAACTTCTGTAAAGCCATACCACCATTAAACAGTGTTCAGTGCTCTGCGGATGCCCAATTTTTATTGCATTGTCAGACAACAACAGCTACACTGAGAACATTCTGAACTTGCTCTTTCAGCCTTTGGAGAGCTTTCTGTGCTGCAGACACCATTTATAGAGTTTTCCTTTGTAAGTCTTGGTTTAGTTAATTTTCAAACCACAAGGAAGGAGGAATTTTTAGTAATAATGCAATATAAATGGCGTGGCTTATGTTCTCTATTTCAATACGGTAGGAACTAGGCGTGGGTCAGGCCAGCCTCGTCCTTGGATCCCTCAAATATCTTGAACTGCCGCTCAGATGTGTTGGGTTTGGCACGACCTGCAAGACCCTGGGCCAGGCACTGTTTCTTCTTTGATTTTTAAGCCCCTGTGTATTTCAAGGGAAACTTAATCCATATGTTTCTGATTCATTTACACTTAACTCATCAAAATGTTGTCTTGAAGGAGCTATTTGATATCCAACAAATCTTTGGAGCCCTTTTCTAGAGGACTTTGAAAATCCTCATTTTGATCCCCATAGAACAGAAAGTTAGAGTTACTCTTAGTGTGTGCATGTGCACATGTGCATTTCAACAAGCAAATTCAGTCAGCCTAAGGCATGGATTCAACCTAAAACTAACAAATAAGATGTCAGCCCGGAATTGTAGCATGGTCTAATGTCCTACCTACTAATCAGAGTCTCCTGTGGGGGAAGGGTGAGATTCCTTCTCTGATCTAAACTTGTCCCAATCCATTAAAATGTTTGCCATCTGTTACCAATATAGGACCTAGATGTGGCTGACAGTCATTGCCCTGTTCTTCTTGGGGCCAGTGAACTATTTAGGATGAACCGTTTAGAATTATTTTATTGTTATCAGGAGTTCTTTTTGAAACCTTTGATGTCTTAGGTTAAAATTTTATGTCCTAACCTTAGAGAAAAATAAAGAAATGAAGCTGTCAGAGTCTGATAGTTGTCTTGCCAATAATTTGGGTTAAGGCAGCTTAACTAGCTTAATTTATACCCTCAGAATCGACCAGATTGTTGGTTTTAAATTCTCTTTCACTAAACCCTTTCACTGTTCATGGAAGTGGTTCATTTTCCCTTTCTCCAAAAATATACAGTATGACAAGTTGAGATGGTATTTTCTGCCATTCAAATCAGTGAAAGAGAAGCTGATGTCAGAAAGGAAAAGGCACTTATGTTACTATCTCCTAAGTGACAAGCACTTTATATATTTATTCATTTAATATTCAGCAAGATTTTATTAAGGGCACATTAAATCCAGCACGGTAGGCACTGTGATAGGTCAGATAAAAGGAGATGAATGATCTGAAAGGCCTCGATGTGCCAGGGGCTAGTGAGATAGCCAGAATCAATGATAACTATAGTATAAAGGGAAATGATAAAGGTGGTATCCCTGGCAATAACAGCTGCCACTTACTGGATACTAACCATGTGTGAGATACTGTAGTAAGTACTTTATAAGCAACATCTCACAGAATCCTTACAAGGACACTGTTGCTTGTCCCATTTGAGAGGTTAGAAAGCTGGCCATGCTGTCTTTGGGAACAGGACCTGTGAACCCAAAGCCGGCACTCTGAGCCTCCACTATATATGACCACCATTCTCATGTCACTTATTGAGTTGACTGTATTAAGCCAGAGTTTTTACTCATGGTATTTTATTTTCTCATAAACTTTACAATCATCTGTGAGTTGAGTGTATTAATCTGCATTCAATAAAAAAGCTGAGAATAAAAGGTTAAGAAACTTGTTTAAGGTCACGTAGCCAGTGCGTGGCAGAGCCAAATTTTTATACTCATCTGGCTGTAAAGCTGGGAAACTTTTCCCACAACATCACGTTATCTTGCATCTTGTACTCAAATCACCCACAAATATATTAGTTTTTCTCTTGAAAGACATGAATTCATGTATTCTCCCTTTTGCCAGCCTGTTTCACAATTCATAGGATAAAAGATGAGCTGTGGCAAATATTTTCGTCTTTTGTTTTCACTGAACTCATTGACCAAGACCTCAAGATGGACTCACACAGACCTTTTAAAGACCTCTGCTTTCTGTGGCTGTTAGTCATCTGTCTGGTGTCACTGGTCATCTGCACTTGGATTGGGAGGTGTCTTTTTTGGTTCATTTCGTTTTATATTCCTATCACCTGAACAGAACTTTCCAGAATCCTTTGAAAAATGCACCATTGGAAAGTCTTGAGACTTCATGGAAGTGATTAAATAGCACAGGCAGAATTCTGCTTTTGGGTATGGAATATGTAAAGAGAAGTCTGTAGGTGGAAATGGTAAGCTGAGGTACCTGAGCAAGGGTGATGACAAGCTCTGGGGAGAGCCCAACATTTCATCCCATCCAATCTTGAGTAATACTGGAATGCCTTGACATATTCCTGGCAGAGCTCAGGGAACCTTCCCCCCTACCTTGACATGCTTATGTGCAAATAAATCCAAGCATTGCCCAAGTATAATAATCACAGAAAGTTCTGTGTAATGGGGAAAACTGCCTGCAAATATCTGACAGCTGACTTAGGCTCCATTTGAAGTGGTATGAAAATCAACATGTTCCATGAACTTAGCCGTTGCATCAGTCTCCTAAAGTAAAAGCTATTCCTGAGTTAGAATCAAGACACTTTTGGCCTCTCTGTTAACCACTTCAGGGCCCAGAGATGAATGCAAAGTTAGCTGATACATGGTGTTCCCATGGCGATCACCACAAGCGCTTTGAAGCCAGCACTCTAATGTTTCCCGTTTCACTCTGGGCTATAAACAGAGTCACTGATAAAAATGGTGACTTCTCAGTAAAATGCATCTGACTGTAGGAATGAGTCAAACACACAGCCCTTTCTTTTCCTCTATGGACACAGCCCAGGCCTTCTAGCTCCAGTCTAGGAGCAACACAGAACATTCTTTAAACAGCAATAATTAGCAGTAGTTTCTGCACATCTCCACTTTCTTGCTCTTTTGAGTGTGACTCTAAACTCTTTCTGTAAGTTTCAGAAGAAGACTAGAGGCTATTGCTCCTGTCCTTGCCCCTTCCCCTCTCTTCACCATCTTGCATACACACATCTGTCTGTCCAGCCTTCCTTCTTGTCTTTATGAAAGAGCTGAGCTTTTTGTGCAATCTAATCCACCACCTGTGTGCTTGTCACTCTAAGGCTGAAAACTTCTTAAGGACATTATTTAAACCCTTCATGCTTCACTTTCTTTCATTGGAAAACAACAACAAAATCACAGATTTCAGCCCTTCCATTCCCTCTAGTTGCACTTGCTTTTACCTTCCCTCTCCTTTTTCTTTCAGTCATCCTTCTTGAAATGGTCAGAACACTAAATGCTTTCTCTGCCCCCCCACCCTTAGCCCCTCTACTTAGCTGAATCTACATTGCCAACATCACCATGAATCTCCCTCTGACTGAATTCAAGGAGAGGATTTTACTTCTAGCCTTGGTTGTCGTCCTGT
Source organism: Smutsia gigantea (assembly GCA_032199065.1). NCBI lineage: Eukaryota > Metazoa > Chordata > Mammalia > Pholidota > Manidae > Smutsia > Smutsia gigantea. The sequence goes on along the minus strand of JAVSCE010016683.1, from coordinate 11,604 downwards.
AGCACGTCATCCTTCTGACCACCCCTTGGAGAAAGGTCTTACTCTGTGATCTCTACCCCACTTGCTCTCTCCCAGTATTCCCCTCATCCCTTTCCTGATCTCCTCTGTGGATTTGAGTCCCCTTCTTAAGGGGCTTCAATCACTGGTGCACTGGTGCACTTGTAAACTGTGCAGATTCCCAGAATCTCCTTTAAACTCTTAATGGATAGATCTGGACCCAGGCATTATATATACAATCAGATGTATATTTAGAAAGAAAAAATACACCCATACTTTTGGAGGTTTGCCCAGGACCATGCTTTTTAAACAAACACTCCAGCTGATGGTGATGCTAGTGAGCCAAGGGCCACATTTTGACAAACTGAAAATTCATGCCCCTCAAGTTTCACCTTTCGCCCCATGTTCCTCCTGGGAGTGACCTCTTTCAACTCCTATCTGCTCACTGACATCTCCCCAATCTTTTTTTCCAACTTAGATCTCTCTCTGTTCTTTCTCTCTTTTCTTTCTTTCCTTCCTTTTTCTCTTTTTCTTTTCCTTTCTTTCTTTCTTTCTTTCTTTCTTTCTTTCTTTCTTTCTTTCTTTCTTTCTTTCTTTCTTTCTTTCTTTCTTTCTTTCTTTCTTTCTTTCTTTCCTTCCTTCCTTTCTTCCTTCTTTCCTTCCTTCCTTTCCTTCTTTCTTTCCTTTCTTTCTTTCCTTTCCTTCCTTCCTTCCTTCCATCCTTCCTTCCTTCCTTCTTTCCTTTCTTTCTTTCCTTTATTTCCTCCCTTCCTTTCCTTCTTTCCTTCCTTCCTTCTTTCCTCCCTCCCTCCCTTCCTTCCTTTTCTTTCTTTCTCTCTCTCTCTCTTTCTTTCTTTCTTTTTCTTTCATTCTTTCTTTCTCTCTCTCTTCCTTCCTTCCTTCCTTCTTTTCTTCTCTTTCTCTCTCTCTCTCTCTCTCTCAATTCTTTATGGATTTATACATCTACCTTCCTACTGGCATCTCTAAATGGATGTTACGCAAGATACTATAACTTAAGATAACCAAAACTGATCTCATTGCCTTTCACCCAAATAAGCAAAACAAACACACACACAACTATGGTCCTAACTTTTATTAATGTCTTAACCATCAGTCAGTAATGACCTTCACCCTGTGAACCTACGACTCAAGACTGGTGCCTTTCATTTCCACAAACAATGGATCTCTATTTATTCTATTTCCATAATAACTATTAAATTAACCTCCTTTGCCAGCATTAATAACACATTACTAGGCAATTATATATCTACAACAATCTTCTATTTGTTTTCCATGCCTTTACTTTCACCTCCTAATCCATCCTCCACATTTACATCAAATGACCTTTCTAAAATGGCAATCTAATCACATCTTACCTTTGCTGAAACAGAGACTCCTGCAGGCTGATGTTAGAAGTCCTTGGGCTCCTGGGGCCCTTTTGGATGCAGCATTGCCCTAGTTAGTTTGCTTTTCTTCCAACCTTATTATGCACACCAAACCTTTGAATCTGTACTTCCTTTAGAGCACTCTCATATTTTGCTACTTTCTCACATGCTGTTCCTTCAAGATAAGATGGCATTTTCTACTACTTTTTCCCCAGATTCTCTCCAATCACCAGTAATGATAACAATAACAATAAGTGACACTTAATGAACACTTCCTGGGTGAAAATCACTGTTCTATATACATATATTTAAACTTCACAATCTTTCAGTTAAAAATTATCATCCTGATTTTACTGAAAGGAAATTTAGTGCAGAGAAGTTCATTAATTTGCCTAAGATCACACAACCAGTAAACAGTGAGCCAGACTTCAGATCCCAGTGGATGAATCTAGAACACACTCACACGACCACAGCATCAGATCAGCAATTATTTCCTCCAGGGAGTTTCTCCCTATTGCCTCTGCCAGCCCTGCCTAGTGGGGCCTGTCCCTAGAGTGCCTCCCTCCTCCTGGGGCACTCTTCCTGGGGCTCTCTCATTGAGCTTAGCTCACTCTTAGCTAGTTGATGAGTCTCCTCATCCCATTCATTGTACTTACATTAAATGTAGTATATTAGCTACACACAAATCTTCTCTTTAGTGAGAGTTCCTTCAATCATTCATTTGTTGAAACATGACTTTATCTTTATGACAGATATTCTTGCTTATATCCACTGGCCTAATAGATGTGGGAATCTAAACAGATAAATATTTATTCTCTTCTACCTAAGCATGATGTTCTTTACGTTGAAGGTCTGTTCTTTTATCATTTTTTTTGATTACCTTTTTTGAACATCTCTTCCATTAGTTAATTAAATCATTGTTGAGGAAATGTCCTCAACAAACATATGCTGAGTGCCTCCTCTGTGCCAGGCAGTAGGAATACTTTGCTGAAGCATACTAGGCTTGATCTCTAGAGTCACAGAGTTCTGACTTTATGATCTCTTGGGGGAAGACTAAAAATTTAAATAGCCAGTGCATAAATATCTAAATTATTTTATTTAAAACCAAGTAAGTGTCTGATGGAGATATGAAAGTTGACTTCTAAATGTATTATCTGTGCCATTCAATTGAATTCAAAAGCAACTGTTCCCTTGAATAATAATTGGAACTTTTGAGCACGTGCTTTTCTCAACCAGGACAGACTGGGGTTTTGGTTTCCCCGTAGCTGGTGGAGTAAATATGCTAATAAGACTTTGTGAAGAAAGTGATCTTTTAGTTGTTCCTAGAAAACAGGTAGATTTGGCTATTGGAAATCAAGTCTAACAGCATTCTGTGCTGAGAAAATAATGTAAGCAGACACAGAGACAAACATTTCCAGGTGTGTTTTGATAATGTAGTAAAGACAGTGCTTTACGTGTTGTCAAACTGTTTTCTTTTCCTCCTGATTTCACAGCCCACCTTGCATCTAAATGGGACAAAGTGAGTGAATTTGGGTCAGTGGAGTAAAGGGAAAAATAATGTACAACACTTCCAAGTACAGGCATAGGACACTGCATGTGATATTCCACATTATCATGTCCCTCATCGCTTACCAGCCATGTGCAGAGGATCCACGTGAGGATTCTGAGTACCCCTGAGATCATGGAATCATGTGATGGAAGACACAAGGGCCTCTGAATGACCATGTGGGAAGCCTCTGTTTGGATACACAAGTGGACTATGACGTGAGCAAAAACTAGACCTTCTGTTAAGTTAAGCTTTGAGAATTGAAGTTGTTAATTCATTACAGCAGTCACTGTATCTTGATTAATATGGGAACCATTCTTGGGCACCATATTCTTTGATGGAGATGCTCTGTGAAAAGTACACAGATATCATCCGAATAACTTTTTAATATTATTAACTATCCTGCCAGGAGACTAATAAACTAATTTTAACAGCATTAACTAAAGATAGCTGCAAAGACTCTGAAGATCAGAGATTTGATCTCCACAATGACACTGTTGCTCTAGCAGAGTTTCTGTCACATAGTTAGTGCCCAATAAATATCCCTCAAGGGAAGAAGTACAGGTGATCATCTAAAAAAAGGTTTTGGTGGAATAATGAGGACCGTGTTACAAGGATGGGAACTCAAATGTCAGTCAGGGTTGCTCCAAATCATTGGGCATGTCCTGGTCATCAGCAAAGGCCACCTGGCAGTAGAACCAGAGTTGACTCTGCCAGCTGGACCATCCCCCTTCACCAAAATTCACTCTTAGTTTTTGGTCAACTTCCACACAATTCAAGTCCTCATTCTAATATTTTTCAAGGGATTATAATTTAAGAATATACAGGAAGCTTCATAAATGATTTTAAATATGACAATGGCATAGAATAGGCTTGGATTTTTTTTTCCAAATAGAGATTCAGTTCAGCTTGATGGTTCAGAAATTTAATGAGAGTGATTTTACCAAAATAGGTGCTATGCTGCTTACATAATAAGATGTCCAGGTGTTGGCCTCTAGCCACATGATAGTGGCTGTGTGGTGCCAGGCTCTTCCATCATTCTGCTACCTCATCCTCACATGCAGTTATTAAGTGTATGCTTTCTGCTCCATCTTTGCACCATAATGCTCCATATCCAGCTTCATCTATATACTCCAAAAATTAAGGTAGGAAAAGGAGGAGAAAACAAAGAAGGAATGAATAACCTTTTCTAAGAAATCACAAAATTGCCCAGAAAACTGTCAGAGCTGATATTATGTCTTATTGGCAAAACCTGTGACATGTAGATATCCATCTATAATGGACTCTGGGAAGTTAGTTTATCTGGGTCCATTTCTTACCCAAGAAAAATTGAGTTTCTGTTATTAAAAAGCAAGGCAACATGAATAAATAACTGAGAGCCTATGAGAGACTAATTTATTCATTTATTAAGTACAGGGGTACAATGCAAACTAAAACAGACATGAACCCTGTTTTCAAGAAGCTATACCTCCTGAGGGAATGCTGAGGGCATTAATGAATATAGAATAATATATTGAAATAAGTATCCTAGAGAAAGAACATGAACTTATGAGTATGTATAAAAAAGCAGCCTCATCTAGAATGGAGCATTAAGGAATGTTTCTATGGAAGAAAAGTACATTGAATTCTAAAAGACTAATAAAGTTTAAATATATGGGAAAGTATACGTGGTATGTGTATATGCGTGTGAAAAATTTTCCAGACAAAGGGAATGCGAAAAGATTCTTAAATAAAAGGAAGAGAATGGCAATTCTAAGAACTGAATATATGTAGGTTACAGATCAGGGAAAGAGTAGATGATACGAGAAGGTGTTGGAGAAGCATTGTTAATGTCTTACAGCTAAAACTATCTAGGGGTTTGAAACAGGATGATGAGATAATATTTACACTATGGAAGATCACTCTACACGCAGTGGGAAGGGTCAACAACTGATAATGAGCAGTCACATGATAAGGTGAGAGAACAGATGACTTAGACTAGGGTGCTGACATGGAAATAGAAAAATATTATACAGAACTTTATATGATCTCAGGAGACAAAATGAGTGGAACTTGCCAATAAATTGCTGGTAAAAGAAAACTTCAAAAGACCTTGATCAATATCTAAGAAGACACTGAATCCATGAAACAAAAAAGGGATTTATTTTTAAAAAGAAAAAGGAGGAAAAGGTTCAGAAAACAACAAAAGTTCTTGGTACTTTAAAATATGATGACAGACATTAAAGCATTCAAAGGCAGTGGAGAAGATAATACTGAGAAAATATTTGAGAAATTAAAACAAAATGTTAGAGAGAAAGCAGGAGAGTAAAGGAAAAATACAGAAGGCTGTGATGTTTAACTTTTTATGTATCAGTGTGACTGGACCACAGGATGCTCAGACATTGGTTCAAACATCATTCCGGATGTGTCTGTCGGGGTGTTGTTTCTGGATGAAATGAACATTTGAATCTGCAGACTGAGTAAAGCAAATTGCCTTCCCAACCAACTGAAGATATGAACAAAACAAGAGGGCTAAGACAGAGGGAACTCATTCTGCCTGACCACTTAAGCTGGGACATTGGTATTTTCCTTTCTTGGGATCCTAAATGAAATATCAAGTCTTCCTGGGTCTTGAGCCTTTCTTTCAGCTTTCGGATTAGAACTTACACCATTTGCTTTCCTGATTCTCAGTTCTTTGGCTTCAGACTCAAACTCCACCATCAGCTCTCCTGGGTCTCCAGCTTGCCCACTGTAGATCTCGATACTTCTCAGCCCTCAGCCTCCATAATCACTTAAACAAATTCCTTACATATATATATATATCTCCAAATTAATATCATATGTATCTCTGGTAAATGCTTACTAATACTGAGGCCATAGCTATATCATTTTAATAACAGGAGTTCTAAAAAGAGGAAAAAATAGAGAAGAAAACTGTCAAAGAAATGATAAAAATTCCCAGCAACCAAGTATGAGTTCCTAATTTAAAGAACCAGAAAGTGCCCAAGAAAATGTATGAAAACAGAACCATACTAAGATCTTTGGGGAAAGTTCAAAACACCAGAGATTAAGAGAAGATCTTAAAGCTTCTAGACAGAGGGGGGGAAAAGGGAAAAAAAGAAAAAGAAATAACAGGTCACCCACAAGGGGTCAGGGATCAGAATGATGCCATACTTGTCAGCAGTCACAGCAGAAACTAGAATGCAATGGAGCCATGCCTAAAAAATTCTGAAGGAATGGATGGTTCTTTGTAGTAATTGTAGGAATCGCTTTGAGAAAATATTTCTAAAATAAAGTATATGTTTATTGGAATTAGGAGCACTGATGTCAGAGATGTCCTCAACAACAGCTGTTTCCCCAGTGTTGAGACTAAAGCCAGATTAAAATGAAATGAGTGGAAGGTGAGTAAATGTAACCCAATATCTGAGACAAGGGAGGTGTGGCTTCAGGTGGAAAGGGGTTCCCTGCCTGGGGCAAGTTCCTTATGAATCTGATACAACCAAAGGAAAACAAGGGAAAGGGCAGGTTGGGGAGAAGGTTTTATTGCTCAGGGCTAAGCCTTTCACTAGGCTTTTTCTGACCCCTCTCCCTCAACTCTGCTCCATCTGTCCCTGCTGAAGGGGGTGTGGCCCCTTCCCCCACTTGCCCCCTCACAGAGGAACTCCATGGGTGGGTCCCTGGTGACTGGAAGGCACCTAACCATTTAGCACCAGTAACAGAGGGGAGGAGAGAATGGTGTCCACTCTCCACCCCCTACCCCAAATGGACGGGAAGGTCTGCCCTGGTAAACATCCACTGACACGCAAAAGACCCTTAATCTGCACACTACTATCAAGGTCAGGTGGGAAATTCTGGGTGAAAACTTCCATTTACCCCACTGGAGAGTTAATTAGTTAACTAATTTGTATAGGAAAATTCTGAGCATGTTTCTTGCCAATAGTAATAATTCAGTTGAGAAGGGCACTTGGATGTACAGTACAGAGTAGACATTCTGGATATTATCTAGGTAAAGCAAATGGGTTTTTCAAGACAAAAGATAGGCCTATCTAACTTTGAAGGGAAGGAATGGAGTTTTCAGCAGATCTTTGTGGATTTTAGTTTGGACAACATGTTAAAGGAGCTATATAGCATAAGAAAGGTTTGAAATATACATGTAGGTATCAAGAGGACTGAGAAGCCATGGATTCACAGAGCAGATAGGCATCTTTTCAAAGCCTTTGCTTCACACTTGAGCTAGGCCTACTTCCATAATGCTGTAATTCTCTCACCCTGACCCTTTATGAATAAGGTTTGAAGCCAGGGCCTCCTCTTAAAAAAGAGGAAAGGAACTGTTCTGGTTCATAAGGAAAAATTTGAATATATACAGCAAATTGAATGATGGTAAATTTTTTCAAGGAAATAACCATGTCTTGTATTTTTTGTCTTTAAGCATCTAATATTCTGAGACATAGTAAATGCTCAGTAAATTTATTTTGAATGAATGAAAAATGAGTAAGAATGATTATGTGAACACTTTCTCTTGTCTCCTTTTTTGGTAAAGTTCTAGGATCTTTCTTACTCTGTATAACTGAAAATTTGGCCAGATTTTGCTAAAAGCAATAGGTAAATGAAATATTAAAGGTAAGTACCTCTAAGAATTAAGACAAGAGATTTTTAGTATATGGATTTCGCAAAGAGAGAGTCCTTGTCCACATGAAACATATCAGACACACTAACCGTGTTGCTGAATGTCCCAGAATCACAACTGCTTCTGTTTAGTTCAGTTCATTTGGTTTCCAGTTAAACAGGGCACAGATGTTTGTTATAGCTGCTAAAGGTTTAGCAAGCAGAGTAAATTCTGGATTTTTAGGCAAAAGAAAAGAATAATGATGCAAATATTAAACTAGAGATTTAAATTTAAAAAAACACTTTTATTTTGGCTTAGAATGCATTATTGACTGTTCTACAGATCTGCTCCCATCTTGAAATTAGCCTATATTTCCTGACCCACTGAAAGTGTATAGGGTATCAAGAAGCAGCTAGACTGGAAGGAAATACACCTTTTGAGATACATATCATAGGATTCAAAACTAATGTCCTCAGTTAACCAATCCCTTCACTTTTCTCTCATTATCCAGTTTTCTATAACAAATAGTGTCAAACATCAGAGCTGAAACAAGTCAGAGTTTACATTTCCTTGGTCAGGAAAGGAAGTATCTTTCAAAAGCTGTAACTAAAATCAAGAAAGTGACAAATGGGGCATGGTGGGGGTGAGAGGAAGGACTCAGGGATAGGAAAGAAAAATACTCAGGTCTCTTCAAAGTCTACCACACAAATGGGGAAAAGATGCCTACAGTGCTCACAAAAAGCCAATGGAGAATGTGTAGAAATATGGCCTAGCACGGTGGCTGTCTTTGCATGATACAGAAGTACTGACTGGGAACATTATAATGAAAGGAGAGAGATGCTGGGGTTCCAGGGCTGGGTGTTGACATCAGGGTGAGGCTAGTGTTAGGAGATGTGATGCGGATGGGTGAAGCTGAAATGGGAGGGACCAGAGTATTGGAACATGACTGACCAGTTACTGACTTGGGGACTGTTCCATGGAATGCAAGACGGGTGGTCACAATAAACCCAAACTAAAGAGACTCCAGAGACATGGAAAAGAAGGAGAGAACCTGGCAAGCCTAAAACTCACGTTGTCACATTCACCCCCTGGCATTAATTACTCTCAAAGAAGCATGTCTACAAGAGTGGTGCTGGTTTCACACTTGCCATATTTATGAGTAGTAGGGCCAAGCCTCTGAAGGGGATTCTTCTTTGAGCCTCTGAGCTTTAATGTTCTGAGCTTTATTTCTTGCCAGCCTAGAACTGAAGATGTGTTGAAGATGACTGTCTCACTATGGAAAAGTGACTCTGTGAAGAGGAATTCACTGATTTTGGCCAAACCAAGAAGGTCGTTATTTATACCATAAAACAGACAGCCAGAGAATGCGAGAAGTGGCACTTCTCGGCTCAGAAGCTTCTTGCAAGTGTAAACAAAAACCTTGGTTGTTGCTGGTGACTGGCTCCTTTTCAGAATCTGACCACGTTTTAGAATGGAAACAATCAAGCAGTGATGTCAATGTCCCCATGGGTTCTAAACATCTTTTCTAACCTTATTTCCACCCACCACTTGGCTCTATCTATACAGAGGAGTATAACTTGCTTGCTGAGAAAGCAAATGAGACAGAGTTCAAAGGCATTTGCACCCTAACTGATAAAGAATGGATTGAATACTCGTATGTATGTGTCTCCATTCTCTACTATGCTGCAAGGGCCCATATTTCTCCAGAGCCACCAATATACTCATAAAGCTTAAAGCCCATAAACCCATGGTTTACTTCCCAGAGTTCTGTGCCCTGGTCTTATTATCACTGACAGTGGAGCCTGTGTTAGAGAAGGCTGAGGTTGTGGCTAATTCTCATATGTCATTAGAAAGAAGTTGGAAAAATAGTCCTTGACCTTTAAATAGAAAGTTATACACACAAACATAAAAAAAATGGCAATAATGGAAACATTCTTTAAAGTGGTGGTGTCCTAGAAATGAATAACCACTTTAAGGGCCACCAAGAAGAGCAACTTATTGCAACTGAATTTGTTTAATGTTTGAATATTGTCATCGGCTAATTTCTCCTTTTTGACCATTGCAGTCTTTAATGTGATGGTGTTTTGTAGACATCCATATGCAGCTGCTAGGAGCAGGGAACATGCTAGACACTGAGTAGACACTCACCTGTCTATTCCATACTGAACAAACTCAACTTGTAGGGTGACCTGGGTTGGTGTGCCATGCAACTAGAGCTCCCTTTCATTCTCAGTGTATCCCAGTTTAGATAATACAAAATATGGTCATTCTCCTTAGTGACCACATTGACTTTTTCCCCTTTCAACTTTTCTGGTTAAGACTGTCACAAGTGGAAGACAACATGGGCTGACATGATAGCTGTCCCATATACCTGAATACTACAGTATCATTTCAAAGGGTCATGCAAAACAGATTCCAGCTCATTATTAGGGAAAAAAAGTTCTATGAAATAGGACCTGATCCCAAAGGAAAGGGCTACCCTGACAGGTAGTGAGTATCTCACCCCTGAAAGCACTCAAGCAGAAAGCCAGAAGACCATCTGCCTGGGGTGCCCTTGAGGGGTGCTCTGCCAAGGTGGTTGAGAGTTTGTGTTGGATCACTGGCTACCAAACTGTTTCAAGCTACTCAAGAATCCATCAGAGAGTTTGAATAATTAATCCTCACCTTCAGCAGCTCCACCTCCCTGGTGTGGGGACTAGGAATATGCATTTTCCCCATTATGGTTATAAAAATTAAGTAAGATATGAAAAACTATAAGGAAGTTAAAATAGCCTAAATCTCACCCACCATCAACATTCAGTGACCACTCTTTTACACATCACTACACTTTTATCCCTGGCATATAGTTTTACACAAACTAAATTATACTAGGGAAGTATTTTAACTATCATTAATATTAATATTTTTGGAAGGTTTTTCCTTACTTCTTTTCATTCCACCTAAGTGTAATTAGTGTTATCAACCCTATATGTACTCTTCTGTAAATCTGTCTTCATGTCCATGTAATCACACACAAAAGTTCATACACTGTATATACATGTATAAACAATGGTTTTGTCTTTATTTTTCAAAATGGTATTGCATTATATATACTTCCTGGCTTCTTGCCTTTTTCCCACTTAAAGTTGCCAAATCAACTGTATTGATCTCATTTATTCTATTTAACATCTTGAAAATGTCCTACGGTATGAATATTCTCCAAATTCCTTATTTATTCTCCTGTGTTTGAGCACTCACTTTTTAGTCTCTCAGCACTATCCATAATGCTGTAATTAATACCTTTGTACTAATATTTCTAATATCTACTTTCATTTCTACAGAATAGATTCCCAAGGTTGGGATTATTGGGTCAAAGAATGTATGTGCTTTTACTCTTTTTTTTTTTTTTTTAAATATAATTTTTTTTATTATCATTAATTTACAATTACATGTACAATATTACGATTATTAAACTACCCCTTCATCAGGTCCCCCCCACCAACCCCATTACAGTCACTGTCCATCAGCGTAGTGAGATGCTATAGAATCACTACTTATCTTCTCTGAGCTGTACTGCCCTCCCCGTGCCCCCCCAACATTACATTTGCTAATTGTAATGCCCCTTTTTCCCTCTTATCCCTCCCTTTCCGCCCATTTTCCCCAGTCCCTTCCCCTTTGGTAACTATTAGTCCGTTCTTGGGTTCTGTGAGTCTGCTGCTGTTTTGTTCCTTCAGTTTTTTTCTTTGTTCTTATACTCCACATATGAGTGAAATCATTTGATACTTGTCTTTTCCGGCTTGGCTTATTTCACTGAGCATAATACCCTAGCTCCATCCATGTTGTTGCAAATGGTAGGATTTGTTTTCTTCTTATGGCTGAATAATATTCCATTGTGTATATGTACCACATCTTCTTTATCCATTCATCTACCGATGGACACTTAGGTTGCTTCCATTTCTTGGCTATTGTAAATAGTGCTGCAATAAACATAGGGGTGCATCTGTCCTTCTCAAATTGGGCTGCTGCAGTCTTAGGGTAAATTCCTAGGAGTGGAATTCCTGGGTCAAATGGTATATCTATTTTGAGTTTTTTGAGGAACCTCCATACTGCTT
>JAVSCE010016682.1:0-158587 GCA_032199065.1 Smutsia gigantea | reverse complement strand
CACAAATGTGCTCCTCAGGCAGGTACAGTTTCTGTTCCCCAGCATGAACTTAATTCTCTAGGCTGTAGGTCTCAGTCTCTCCTTTCTGCGCACCCTCCAAGCTCCCTGCTCCTACACTCTCGGAGGAGCTCTGTGGGCAATCTCTGGTGACTAGAGGATGCCTGAACAATTACATACCAAGATCACAGGGAGAGGAGAGAATGCATGTTTCCTCTCTACCCCTCCGCTGGGCAGGTACGCCTGAGCAGCAGCTCTGCCACTAATAAACATCTCATAAATGTGCCAACAGGCTCTTATTATATATACAGTAGGTCCTATTAAGGCCAGGCAGGGAATACAGGTCAGAAAGTTCCATTTTCCTCACACATAAAAAGCCTTTCCTTATTTTGGTAGCTCTTCTAGCCACAATGTTTCCAATAGCAAAGTTTTGCCAAAATCAAGATCCACATCCACAATTTTTTGACTTTGTCAATCTTTCTAATCTATTTACTTACTGGTTTGCCATTTATGAAAACTATCTTCCTTAATTTTCACAACTCACTTAAATTTTATAATCCATCATCAATACTGTTAAATCCTTTCTACCTTATTCCTCTAAAATACTTAATCATAGTTATTTACTTAATTGTTAATTTCTTTGGTTCTATAATTTTGGACCTCATAGAAATTGTTTATTTACTTGATGATTCTTTATTTAGTACTATGAAAGCATTCTCTGTATCTATATTTATATCTTTCTATTAATGTTATATCTGGGCCTGAAGATTTATTGTTATAGCCAACTCACCCAGAAAAAATATCTAATCAATAAAAAGCAGTATATTATACAAGCAACAGTGATTTAAGAACATGTTCTGGGGAAAAAAGAAAAAAATCAATTCCACCATTTTATATATATATACTAGGAGATATTTCTAATGTCCTAATGTCAAGACACACAGAAACATGGGCAAAGTGGACAGACAAATTATAAGCTAGTAAACAGACAAATAATATGTGCATTGCAAATATTCCCATTTAGCATTGTAGTTATAAAAACCTAAGTAGCAAATAATTCAGTTTCAAATTAGTGATGGTGTATTTTTATTGTATTTTTTACCAAATTGCTAAAGGTATAAGGATTCTGTTGAAACAACAATTAACTTATGAAATGTCATTTTAAGTTTTGTATTAACTTAACCAGATTTGGGGTCACATATTTCATTTTTCTCTTTTAGTTCGTAGCCAAGGCTATAATGATTTTAAAATATCATTGATACAACTGATCCCCTTTTTATGTGTAATTTTACAATGAAATACATAGCATTCTACATTTCAAGACAGAACAATGCAATATGTATTTTATACACATACATGATTAAGTAATATGTATTATTACTAAGCAATATTTTTGTGCTTTGAATCTTACTCTTTTCTAAAATGTCTTCTGGCATAACTGAAGAACAGCTTTGTCAACAATGAACAGATTCTTGGATGACATATTTGAAATTTGTTGTAGTATTTACAAATAAAAATATCACGATAATATGTGTGCCATGGGTAATGAATATGATGGCTTTCTATGCTTTAGCAAAAGAAATACATTACATTTAAAGAGAACTATAATTTCTGGGAACTGTAAGGTGCCATTTACTCTCATCCTTTGTTATTTAAAAGGAATTAGAGAAGCCAGAGAAAAGGTTTAGTAAGATATTTTATAACCCAATGCATTTGTTATTCATTGCTGCATAACAAATTACCCCCATACTTAGCAGCTGAAAGCAAAGACCTGTTATCTCATAGTTTCTGTAGGGCAGGAGTACGGAAACAACTTAGTTGGATGGATTTAACTAAGAATCTTTTACAAAGCTGCAGTCATCTCAGGTTCATGTGCCAGTGAACTGCTTGCAAGCAGTCACGTGGCTATAGTCAGGCTTCAGGTCTCCACTAGCTATTGGCCTAGAACAACAGGTTTTCTCACTATGTGGTCAGTTCCATAGGAATAGAGACATTATGGAAAACTTTCTTTCTCTAAAGCAAGGTAAGAGATAGAGATGGAGAGATTGAGATAGATAGATAGATGATGATGGATAGATAGATAAACAAGAAAGAGTTCCCAAGATAGAAGACAAACTCTCTTCAAAACCTAATATCAGAGGTGACATCCCATAATCACTTCTGCCACATTTTGTTCATTAGAAGCAGGTAAAAAAGGTACAGCTCACATTCAAGTAAAGGATATTATATGAGAGCATGAACGAGGAACAGGGTTCACGGGGGCCATCCTAGATCCTGCCTATGATAGTTTTCCCTCCAGTGTCCAATGAGACATGTCTTTCTACTATGCAAAATGCACTCTATCCTCTCCAAATTACCTCAAAATCCTCATCTCATTATAGCATCAGTTTAAAGTCAATAATTTCAACATCAACATCAGGTCCAGGTATGAATGGAGCAACCCAACTCATTCCCTAAGTACAGCACCTCAAGTAAAACTCCTCCAGATGTGTGGATCTGTAAAAGTAAACAGATGCATAATCTGCATCCCTGTCCTCAACAAACAGCCAGCATATAATATTCGAATAAGCATAGGATATCTCTTTTATGCATTCTAGTTCAAAAAGAGGAAAATTGGGAAGACAATGGAAAAAACTAGTTCATAGAAATTCTGATATCCAGTAATAAAAATGTTGACAATTCTTTGATTAGGTCTCAAGGCCAGGAAATAATTTTCTATGGCTTTAAATTCTGCCTTTGGGACTCTTGGTAACATCCTCTGAGTCATCATTCCTTTTTTTTTTTTCATGAATCATAGCGTGCATCTGCAAATGAACAGCTCTCTCATTTTGCTGTTTGCTAGTAGAATTCTAAATCTTGGGTTTTAAAGGTCTCTCCTAACTTTGTACCATCTCCATACTCAGTCTAAGCAGATGATGTTTCTCCGTAGCGTGCATCTGCAAATGAACAGCTCTCTCATTTTGCTGTTTGCTAGTAGAATTCTAAATCTTGGGTTTTAAAGGTCTCTCCTAACTTTGTACCATCTCCATACTCAGTCTAAGCAGATGATGTTTCTCCATCTCAAATCTCAAATCACTATCTTAACCGTCTACCTTAAGAAATTTAAAAAACCTTAAATATACAGGATGAAGGAAAAAATGAAGATTAGAGTGGAAATTAATGAAGAGAATAGAAAACAATAGAGAAAATCAACAAAACAAAAAGTTGGTTTTTTCAAAAGATCAAAAATAGGCACTCCCTGCTACATATAAGTAAACACTGTGTCACTTAAGCCTGATGTGCACATTGTCTTCAATGACCTCGAATCATATCCTAGTCTCTTCCCTGAGTGGCACTTAGTTGCCTTCTAAATTTGGCCACGTTCATGTTATATTCTATCCAGTGGCACAGCTTGACAACCCAGGGAGAATGAAACAACTCTCAAGACAAATGAAAACATATGTCTGCATGAAACGTGTATGAATGTTAAGAGTGCCACTGTTTGCAATAGCCAAATAGTGTAAATAATCTAATTCACCTTCAAGTGATGAATGGTGAATAAAATGATAATGATAAATAAAATGGTGAATACACGTGCAATGCAATATCATTTAGTAAAAATAATTGAAATATTGATACATGCTACAGTATGAATGAAACTTAAATATATTATATTGTCATGAAAGACTACATATTATATGATTCCATTTTTACGTAATGTACAAATTAGATAGATCTATAGACAAAGAAAGTAGATTAGTAGATTAGCAGCCTAGGGGAAGGCAGTTGGAGGAACGAAGATTGCTGCTGCGTATGGAGTTTCTCCTCAGGGTGATAAAAACGTTTTAAAACTAATTGGGATAATGGTTGTAAAACTCTGTGGATATAAAAAAAAGACACTAGTTTTTCACTTTAAATGGGTGTAGTATGAAATGTGAATTACATCTCAATAAGGCTGTCATATAAAAATTTTCAATCAGATATGACTTATGTTTTGGAAAAAGTAAACTTAATCTGTTAACAATCACTAGTATTTTCACTTTAACCCTTTTTCTTTTTTTGAAAATAAATATTGGAAACTTCTAAAAGTTTTAGCCAATAGCAAGTAACATATTTTTTTGTGTCTATAAGAAGATACAGGTGATGGTGATAGCTTCCCATTCTAGATAACATAAAGCTGTGTCTAATATGTGTCTTAATAATAAAAAGATGGGCATATCTTCTTCAGCTCAATACTCTCTTTTTTCTTCTCCCTCATTTAACTGATTTGTCTCTTATATAATCTCATGAGTTTCTTTTCCAAACTACAGTCCCTGCCCTAATACTGAGCTGTCCTCTTTGAAAATACTGTGATCATGCTTGATTACTTCCTTACTTCCTTCTCACAGAAGGCAACTACACCAGGATTCTAGATCTGGACTCCAAGGTGGGAATCAAGGTCAGAAAGAACTGCTTAAAGATTTATAGAGAAGGAAGGGACTGAAATAATTAATCAATGACAGAGGACATTAATATTTGAGACAAGACTCCATATCTCTTGGAACAAGAGCTGAGAGGAAAAAATAGGGAATGAGAATCAATAACTGTCCACAAAAGTGGGGTCATTTGTCCATGAGTGTGTGTTTAGGTTGAAAGGGGGTGGTAATAAAAACATGGTTCCATTTCTCTGGGAAATCCTCACTAATACACTGTGTAGTATCTGAGAAACTATTAACAATAACAATGACTGGAATACTAGAAATTCAATGCAATGAGATAAGAAAAACTGAAATTTTTGTCTAGTTGTAGAAAGGCAACATTGCATTGATCATATTCATTTATTTGAAATGCTTGTCATTTTTTTCTAATTTGTCTGAAATATATTTAGAGTTGTGAATATCTATCAATATGTATGATTGGAAGTTATATTTGAATAAAAAGCATAGTTTATACATTTTTACCAAGTTTGCTGGTTAAGTTGTCATGATTTTCTTTTTACAATTTAAAAACTTAAAGGAAACCTTGTTTTCAGTCTTATATTTTTAACAAAGGACAAAATCTGATTTGAACTGCATATTTTCCATTAACGTGAGTTCACCCCTCTCTTAATTCAGTTTTCAATAAAATGTCCTGCCTTTTAAAAGATGTGTTGTCTTATTGTATTGTGTTGTTTCAGATAACCTAACATTCAAAGCATACCCTATTAAGCATAATTCTTTGTAACTTGGTCGCCTTTCATATGAAAGAGTTCATTCATCCTACAAGAACTGATTCAGTACTTACTGCATGTTAGGCATTGTGTTGGATTCATCCAGCTGCTGGAAAAGACGAAAGCACTGCCCTTAGGTGAAAGGCCTGACAATGTAATGTGCCTCTGAAATGACTCAATGTGCTTTATTCTAATTTTGTATCATGGTTAGAGTTTTGATTGACAGTTTAGAGAAGGTCCTAGAGACATTATTAATAATAAAACGGTTTTGTCTTTATTCAGTTCTCATCAGGTGCTAGGCACTAAGGCTAAATACTTTTCATTTATTATGACAAAAGCACCACGCTTATAACGGCAGTGTGAGTTAGATGCTACCTTTTAATCACCATTTAAAGACCTGAGCATCCAGAACTGTGAGAGAATCCATTTTTTGAGGTTGTAAAAAAAAGAAATAAAAATGAAATTACCGATGTTAATTTATATAATGATGTAATGGGCTTAATATAAGTCAGAGAGTGACTCAGGGCTCAAAAACATTACCGGTATGATTAGAAAATCCGTACTTCTATTATTCTAAACAGCTGCTTGCCATTACTTTTACTTCCTTGTGTTCACCTGCTAGATGCCATCTGTCTACTGTGTTTTAATATTAATGGCCCATTCTAACATTTGTATAAGCTTATTTTTAAAATATATGCCACTTTCATATGTTTTTCAAAATTAAGTATGTTTTCATATGATACTATATATATCTAATTTCTAGAATTAGAAACCAAGTGATAAAAAGTCAAATGAAACTTCCAGGTGTGAAAACATGAGCCTGGTGAGAATTTTCTCTCCTCTTTCTCTCTCACTTATTCCAATTTTGTCTCTTCTTTTAGATATGTAGTGCTGACTATCCTCACATATATTTTCTTGCAAAATATGTAATCAAAACTAAAGTGTTAATCATTATATGACTACTTCTTAAATACTGAAAAACTGTGGCTCAACTCAATTCTTAAAATCTGAATAGTTAGTAGCTGCTAGTAGTAAGGTGGCAGTGGAGTTGGTGTGTATGTGTGTGTGAGCATGTGTGTGTGCAGGCAAAGGAGGGCAGTGGCTGTTGGTGCGTGTGGGTGGGCAAGAGTGTGCACATGTATGCAGCAGGGAGCAGTGGTGGTTGGTGTGTGTGTGTGTGTGTGTGGAGAGGGGCAGTGGTGGTTGGTACATGTGTGTGGGTACATGTGTGGGGGGCAGTGGCAGTGGGGGTTAGGGTAGTTATTCCCTCCTTGTTCCTGTAGGTCTGTTCTTCAGTCCCTAGTTGTCATTGTGCTAACAGCACATTGTGCCTAATTCTCAGAATGTTCCTATGGAATTTGAAACAGACTTTTAGAAGAAAGGGAACATTTTGCAAAAGGAACACACATAGGTATAACATCACCTATAACAGACTATACATATTATTTACTCAAAGACATAATTAGTTTAAGCAACCACTCTCCATAACAGTGGTAAAAAACAGATATCCTCTTTCAAAATTAAGGAATAGTATTGTCCTTTGAAAAGTTAGTTTTGCTCTGTCTGTGATTTTTGCCTTCTTTAATTCTACTAGATCCTGCTATATTCTTGAGAGTAAATAATTTTTCCTCTGAGATTTCACTTCTCCTTTTAACTAAGTGGCAAATTTTGAACTTTTGTATTTAATATAGTATTTGAAGAGCAGCTCTGGTTCATAAAAGAACTAGATGGAAGCCAAAAATAGTCTCACATACACTGCATAAATAATACATTTTCAGGACTCAAAGAAGCAGAGAAAGTTGCTGGTAAGTGTTTTGTGCTAATTATCAGAAGCACTGATGATCTGAAAAAGCTCTCTAAAAATGTAGGACACCACAACCTAAATCTTTTCATGGACATAGTAGCTGGCAAAGCAAATGAATAATTGCAAAGAAAGTACACCTGGGACAATGGGAAGAAGTGGAAAGGTTATCATATGAAATAGAACAATTGGAAAGGATGTGTTATTTTGCTTAAAGAAAGGTGAATAATAATAACAAAGCTAGAGAAAATGGTGAGATATTATGAGAAAAATTATAGTGATAATTGAACAAAAAGTGAAGGATTTAAAATTCCATGTGAATGTGGTTCAGAGTGATATTAAAACACTAAGAGAGGATTACAATGAAAATAACACTTTTAAAAAGATTCTATAACTTCCTTTAATAATATCTGCTTCAGGAGAGAGGATTAAAGATGGTGACTTGAGAGGTGAGACAGAAACCTCCTCCTAAAACCACACAGAATACAAACATATAATTAATACAACTAATCCTGAAAAAGCAACAGAAAAGAAGGCTGCGCCAGACTGAAAACACCTGGAGAAAAGAGCAGACCTCAGAGAACAGGGTGACGTACCAAAGACTTGATCTGGTGGGACCCAAGCCCTTCCCCCACCTCAGCTCACTGGTGGGAGGAAGAGAAAGAAAGCAGGGAAGGAGTTGAGGACTGGGACTGCTAAACATCTAGCTCTGGGGTTCTGCTCTGGGAGCACAAACATACATTGCATGGTGTTCTGGTGATTAGTGGGGTTGAAAAGCTAAGACAGGCAGAATACCTGGAGAGACTGAGATTCCAGCTGCTTGTGGAAAACAGGGATTCATATCCAGCTGATCTGGGCAGGCAGTCTGAGAGACTCCTTAAAAGAGAGAGGGCTGCTAAAGGAGCAAGGATTGCACAGAGCTTATTGATCAAGATAAAGTAGAGGTAGTCAAAATTGTCGGGGTGCACTCTGCCCAGCAGTTTAGGAACTTAAACAATCTTCAGGCACTCCATCCCCCTGGCTAGCAATGCAGCTCCAAGGCTGCCCACCATGATATGCAGCATGCTGTGCCTTCCTGCCAGTGAGCCCGCACCTTGCTCACAAACTGCAATCCCTGTCCTGAGGTCAGGCTAGCCAGAGGGAAGCTCCGCCTATGGCAGCTACAAACACAAAGCATAGAGGCTTACACCTGTGTGTTTGGCCCACTGGTTCTGGCAGTGGAGACAGGCATAGCAGCCGGGAAGAAGGAAACAGCTCTTCCCTCTCGCCAGACACCAGCACCACTCCCCTGCAACCCCCAACATCACTCCAGGGGCTAAGCAGCTCCAGAGATTTGAGCTTCTGGGCACTAGAAGGCACCATATTCATACAAATATGAAATGTCAGAGGAACCTGGTTCAAAGCAAAATCTCAACACCAGAAAAAAGATAGAGTGAGACTGAATTAATAAATCTCCCTGAAAGAGATCTGAAAATAAAAATCATAAACATGCTTCTGGAGGTACAGAAAAATATTCAAGAACTCAGGAACAAATTTAGGATGGAGTTCCAATCATTGAGGAACACAATGGAGGGTATTAAAAGCAGATTAGATATGGTGGAGGAGACGATGAATGAAACAGAAATTAGGAAAGAGGAATACAAAGAAGCAGAAGCAGAGAGAAAAAAGGATCTCTAGGAATGAAAGAATATTGAGAGAACTGTGTGACCAATCCAAATGGAACAATATTCGTATTACAGGGGTACAGAAACAAAGAGAGAGAAAAAGAGATAGAAAATGTCTTTGAGGAAGTAATTGCTGAAAAGTTCCCCAATATGAGGAAGGAGATAGTCTCTCAGGGCATGGAGGTGCACATATCTCCCAACACAAGGGACCCAAGGAGGACAACATCAAGACATATAGTAATAAAAATGGTAAAGATCAAGGAAAAGGACAGACTATTAAAAGCAGCCAGAGAGAGAAATAAGATCACATCAAAGGAAAACCCATAAGGCTATCATCAGACTTCTCAGCAGAAACCTTACAGGCCAGAAGGGGGTGGCATGATATATTTAATGCAATGAAACAGAATGGCCTTGAACTAAGAATACTTTATCCAGCAAGATTATCATTTAAATTTGAATAAAGGATTAAACAATTTCCAGATAAGCAAAAGCGGAGAGAATTTACCTCCCACAAACCATCCCTACAGGGTATTTTGGAGGGACTGCTATATATAGAAGTGTTCCTAAAGTTACATACCTGTCACCAGAGGTAATGAAAAGGGATAGACAAAGAGTACAGAATATGATACCTAATATATAAAGAATGGAGGAGGAAGAAAAAAAGAAAAAGAACCTTTATATTGTTTTTGTAATAGCATATTACATGAGTGAAGTTAGATTCTTAGATAGTAAGGAAGTTACCTTTGAACCTTTGGTAACCACAAATCTAAAGCTTGCAATGGCAATAAGAACATACCTATCAATAATCACCCTTAATGTAAATGGTATGAATGTACTAATCAAAAGACATAGAGTCACTGAATAGATAAAAAGCAAGACCCATCTATAAGCTCCCTACAAGAGACTCACTTCAAACACAAAGACATACACAGACTAAAAGTGAAAGTATGGAAAAAGATATTTTATGCAATAGGGAGAAAAAGCAGGTGTTGCAGTACTTGTATCAGACAAAACAGACTTCAAAACAAACAAAGTAATGAGACAAAGAAGGACATTACATAATGACAAAGGTGTCAATCCAACAAGAGGATATAACCATTATAAATATCTATGCACCCAACACAGGAGGACCTACATATGTGAAACAAATAATAACAGAATTAAAAGGGGAAATAGAATGCAAGGCATTCATTCTAGGAGACTTCAACACTCCACTCACTCCAAAGGACAGATCAACCAGACAGAAAATAAGTGAGGAGACAGAGGCATTGAACAATACTTTAGAACAGATGGACTTAACAGACATCTACAGAACTCTGCACCCAAAAGCAGCAGGATACACAAGTGCACACAATCATTTTCCAGAATAGATCATATAGTAGGCTACAAAAGGAGTCTCAGTAAATTCGTAAAGATTGAAATTGTACCAAACAGCTTCTCTGAGCACAAAGGTATGAAACTAGAAATAAATTATGCAAAGAAAATGAAAAAGCTCACAAACACGTGGAGGTGTAACAACATGCTCTTAAATAACCAATAGATCAATGACCAAATAAAAAAAGAGATTAAGCAATATATGGAGACAAATGACAACAATAATTCAACACCACAAAATCTGTGGGATGCAGTGAAGGCCATGCTAAGAGGGAAGTATATTACAATACAGGCCTACCTCAGGAAAGAACAATCCCATATGAACAGTATAAACTCACAATTAATGAAACTAGAAAAAGAAGAACAAATGAGGCCTAAAGTCAGTAGAAGGAGGAACATAATAAAGATTAGAGCAGATATAAATAAAATCAAAAAGAATAAAACAATAGAAAGAATCAATGAAATCAGCAGCTGGTTCTTCAACAAAATAAACACATAAACCCCTACTCAGACTTATGAAGAAAAAAATATTGTCTACACACATAAACAGAATCAGAAATGAGAAAGGAAAAATCACTATGGTCACCACAGAAGTAGAAAGAATTATTAGAGAATACTGTGAAAAATTGTATGCTAACACACTAGATAACCTAGAAGAAATGGACAACTTTCTAGAAAAATACAACCTTCCAAGGCTGACACAGAAAGAAACAGAAAACTTGAACACACCAATTTCCAGCAACACAATTGAATTGGTAATCAAAAAATGAATTGGTAAGAACAAAACCCTAGGCAAGATGGCTTCACCACTGAATTTTATCAAACATTTAGTGAAGATGTAATACCATCCACCTTAAAGTTTTTCAAAAAGTAGAAGTGGAGGGAATTCTTCCAAACTCATTCTATGATGCCAGCATCACTCTAATACCAAAACCAGGCTAATATTAACACCACAAGAAAAGAAAATTACAGACCAATATCCTTGATTAACATAGAGACAAAAGTACTCAATAAAATAGTAGCAAACAGAATTCCAAAAATATATCAAAAAATTCATCCACCATGACAAGTAGCATTTATTCCAGGGATGCAAGGATGTTACAATATTAGAAAATCGATCAACATCATCCACCACATCAACAAAAAGAGGGACAAAAATCACCTGATCATCTCCACAGATGGTGAAAAAGCATTTGACAAGATTAAACATCCATTCATGATAAAAACTCTCAACAAAATGGGTATAGAGGGCAAGTACCTCAACATATTAAAGGCCATATATGACAATTCCAGACCCAACATCATACTTAACAGTGAGAAGCTGAAAGGCTTTCCTTTAAGAACAGGAACAAGACAAAAATGCCCACTTTCTCCACTTTTATTCAATATAGTCTGGAGGTCCTAGCCATGGCAATCAGACAACACAAAGAAATAAAAGGCATCCAGATTGGTAAGGAAGAAGTTAAACTGTCACTGTTTGCAGATGACTTGATATTGTACATAGAAAACCCTAAAGAATCCACTCTAAAACTGCTAGACCTAATATCTGAGTTCAGCAATGTTGCAGGATACAAAATAAATACACAGAAATCTGTTGTATTCCTATACACCAACAATGAACTAGCAGAAAGAGAAATCAGGAAAACAATTCCATTCACAATTGCATCAAAAAGAAGAAAATACATAGGAGTAAACCTAACTAAGGAAGTGAAGGACCTATACACTGAAAACTACAAGACACTCATGAGAGAAATTAAAGAAGATACCAATAAATGGAAACACATCCCATTCTCATGAATAGGAAGAATTAATATTGCCAAAATGGCCATCCTGCCTAAAGCAATCTACAGATTCAATGCAATTCCTATCAAAATACCAACAGCATTCTTCAATGAACTAGAGTAAATAATTCTAAAATTCATATGGAACCACAAAAGACCCCAAATAGCCAAAGAAATTCTAAGAAGGAAGAATAAAGCTGGGAGATTATGCTCCCTGACTTCAAGCTCTACTACAAAGACACAGTAATCAAGACAATTTGGTACTGGCACAAGAACAGACCTATGGACCAATGGAATAGACTAGAGAGCCCAAATATAAACCCAAGCATATATGGTCAAATAATATATGATCAAGGAGTCATGGATGTGCAATGGGGAAATGACAACCTCTTCAACAACTTGTGTTGGCAAAACTGAACAGCTACAAGCAAGAGGATGAAACTTATTATTGTCAATCCCCATACAAAAACGTAAACTCAAAATGGATCAAAGACTTGAATGTAAGTCATGAAACCATAAATGTCTTAGAAAATAATATAGGCAAAAATCTCCTGAATATAAACATGAGCAACTTCTTTCTGAATGCATCTCCTCAAGCAAGGGAAACAAAACCAAAATGTACACATGGGACTACATCAAACTAAAAAGCTTCTGTATAGCAAAGGACACCATCAACAGAACAAAAAGGTATCCTATAGTATGGGAGAATATATTTGTAAATGACATATCTGACAAGGGTTAACATCCAAAATACATAAAGAACTCACACACTTCAACACCCACAAAGCAAATAACCCAATTAAAAAATGGTCAGAGGATATGAACAGACAAATCTCCAGAGAAGAATTTCAGATGGCCAACAGGCACATGAAAAGATGTTCCACATCACTAATTATCAGGGAAATGCAAATAAAAACCACAATGAGATATCTCCTCACACCACTTAGGATGGCCGGTATCAAAAAGACTAATAACAACATATGTTGGCAAGGATGTTGAGAAAGGGGAACCCCCCTACACTGCTGGTGGGAATGTAAGCTAGTTCAACCTTTATGGAAAGCAATATGGAGGTTTCTCAAAAAAACTAAAAATAGAAATACAATTTTACCCAGGAATTCCTCTTGTAGTAATTTATTCAAAGAATACAATTTCTCAGATTCAAAAAGACAGTATGCACCTCTATGTTTATTTCAGCACTATTTACAATAGCTAAGATATGAAAGCAACCTAAGTGTCCATCAGTAGATGAATGGTTAAAGAGGATGTGATACATATACACAATGGAAGATTATTCAGTCATAAGAAAGAAACAAATCCTACAACTTGCAACAACATGGGTGGAGTTGGAGGATATTATGCTCAGTGAAATAAGCCAGGTGGAGAAAGACAAGTACCAAATGATTTCCCTCATTTGTGGAGTATAACAATGAAGCAAAACTGAAGGAACAAAACAGCAACAGGCTCACAGACTCCAAGAAGGGACTAGCGGTTACCAAAGGGGAGGGGTGTGGAAGGGTGGGTGGGGAGGGAGGTAGGAGGGGATTCTGGGGTATTATGTTTGGTACACATGGTGTGGGGGTGGATCATGGGGAAGACAGTGTAGCAGCACAGAGAAGGCAAATAGTGACTCTGTGGCATCTTACTACACTGATGCGCAGTGACTGTTATGGGGTATGGGGGGAACACGATAACATGGGTGAAAGTTGTAACCACATTGTTTTTTCATGTGAAACCTTCATAAGAGTGTATATCAATAGTACCTTAATAAAAAAAAACAAAAACAGATTATATACATTTTTAAGAAATGTTGACCAATATTTTTAGAATAACAATGCATGGAGAATTGCTAGCTATCATTTACAGAGGGCATAAAAACTCTTCAAACAGGTAGATTCTCATTTATTCTTGAAATTACCTGGTAAATTTTAGCCTCTTATTTACTGTTACGGAAAAAACCTGAAAAACCTGGACTGGATCCCTGACAGAAGAACCAAGCAGCACTCGGAGGTCTTGGAGTGTTGATATTTTATTTTTACACCAGCGGGCTCAGAGGGGAGTAATCTCCCAAAGTCCGAGCCCCAAACCAAGGCAAGGGGAACGATATGTATCTTTCTGCTTCCATATCTGCAACATTTCTACATGCACCGCAAAGGAGCAAGCAAGGGGAAGTGAGTTTAGAGAGTGAGCGGCTGGCAGAGCGGGAAGTTAAGGGACTTTCTGTTGTCTTTGCTAAGAAGAGAAGCAGAACGGAACCACCCGGCCAAGATGGCTGTCCTTGACAATTTTCCTTATCAATATCATTATCATTATATGGTCATTTGTCTAAGTGATCAGACTTAAATCAGGGTTGAAAACTTTATTTTTAAACGAACTTATATGACTTAGAGTGAGTTTCTTATTGAAAATACTTGACTTTTATGTTGAAGTCATTCATTAGAAGTCATTTAACTTGTCAGAGAAAATATGCTCAACCCTTTAGGAAACATAAGCCAAATATTCTTTTTTTTTCCACAACCTTCATGAGTTCTTCTAATGGCATGTGAAAAAACAGAAGAAACCGTTCTTTTTTATTCTTTACCATTAGGGGATTGATAGACTTGACATTTTTCTCAACATTCAGAAAGTATCTGAGAAGAGAAGAGCATTCTTCTCCTGAGAGAGTTGACAATTGTATGAGAATTTGGTTGATTCTACTCTAATGATGTATCAAATACATAATAGCAGCCAGCAGACATATGGCTAAGTTAACAGAAAGAAAAAGAAGAAAAAACTTCTCTTTCTTGAATCTGCCCTGAAACCTCTAGTGTTTGACTGTGATATATATTCGCTGTCTCAGATCATCCCACTTGAGAAAATGTCATGGGTAAAGGCATGAACAGATGAAGTCTTACTCTGTTATTTGTGTGTAACTTGTTTAGAATGATTTTATTTTTCTTATAATCACCCACACAATTAATGTAATATATATGAAGCCCAGGAATGAAGAACAGAAATGTGAAGCTGGGTGGTGAAATTTCATGGAAATCCCAGCCATGGGGTAGCCATCTGAGGGATCCCATATGTACATATTTGGATTATCATTAAAGTGAGAACACAGAATTAAACATCCACTTAGGGGATATGTAAGCAAAAATATTGAAAACATTTTATGCAAGTGTTTTGTCATTTACAGTTCTATAAAACATAATCTCAGCAGTCATATTCTTACTTATGTTTATTCCCTTATACCCAAATATCCCAAAACTTCTTGCTTTTCATATCACTTGGAAACTCATTTTCCTTCTTCTTTCTATTTAAATTAAAAAATGTCAATGAGAACAAGATAGTGCCTTACATTCCAAAGAGTAAATGTTATACCTGCAAAGATCATTTACTGTTTGGTGTGCAACTATGTTATTGAAAAGGAAGTCAATGAGGGCAGAATTGACTGACTTTTTTGTATGTGCTTAGTCAAATGTGATTAAAAACAACAACATAGAATTTAAGTCTCATGACAGCCTACTTTGGCAGTAAACATTTATTGAAGTAAGATTAAAAGCCTTTTTAAGGATTATATGCATTAAACACTTAACACATTATATCCACAGTCACTATCATCCTTATTTCAGTCAAGAATAAAATATTTTTTGTATTTTGTTTTGTTTATATTTTGTTTATATATGTGTTTATATTTTGTATATTTATATTTATACTTGCTATATTTTCCCAAAGATTTCTTAAGAATATTTGCTAAAGTCAGGACTGTTTGGTTTGTGCTGTTTAATAACATTGATTTCTATAAAATGCACTTAAAAGTCAAATGAAAACTGAAATTATCTCATTGTAGAGGAGATCTATAAATATACTTGAGGATCAATACATTTTGCACATCAGTCTCTTATTAAAATCCTAATTCTCATTTATAGCTGTTAGTGTGGCTTCTGTACATACAACTTGCTGGCAGGGAACTTATGGAGAGGAAATTCCCAGGTTGAAAGTTAGCATTTGCAACTTTGCTCAAGCTTTTTTTGTCCTCTCTAACAAGCCATCTGTGTATTCTCATAATTACACCACTAGCAGTGACATCCCTTAAATTTTGATTACTCATAGTTTTGAAATATGCTTAAAATGAAAGTGAAGAGTGTGAAGTAAAACTAGATAGAAAGCAGAGTGTAACAACAACTAACTAATTGAAACATAAAACTAGGGTTTAGGCATGAAATAGCAACAGTGACTAAAAGTAAATGGAAGACTACGATGGGAAGCACTTATCAACTGATTTAGATTACACAATGAGAGATGATTCTATACACATCTGGAGCCATCTTTGTTTTCAAGATGGGAACACATCAGTCAAGACCTCCTACCCTGCCCCCAAGGTGGGCTGAGTTATTGTCAATTTGCTAAAGAATGGAATCTTACTTTCTAACTTCCTGGCTTTTAGAATAGAATCTTAGCTTTAAGATGGAATCTTTCCTGTTCTTACTATACTGTTTATATGTGGGCTTTTTTGGACAATTAATCCTGATGCTTGTCTCCTGCCCAGCTTGCAAATTATTTTTACTTGATTAGGGGCTGGAGAAGGAAAAACAGCCTGTAGGTTAAGTTAAGGAATAAGCTGGGCCTTTTAGCAGGCTAAAGTAAATCTTACAATGGCATGATCTAATTGACACAATGAAGACATGGGTTTTGTGCTCAGATACTGTCATATGGGGAATATTGGGACATTCCAAGTTACTCCTGGCCTTTGGAGCTTCAAATGATTAACTCATTAATTCTGTGAGTCTTTCCTGGCTCTCTAGTTTTATCTGGTTTACTCTTTGAGTTCCTTCTAGTGGGCTTTACTGTCCTTATTCTCTCTCTACCCCGCTCATATCTATTTTTCTGCTCTAACACTCACATAAACTATAAAGGAGTTGGCAGAATTCTCTCTTTGATTACTTGGCCTATGGAATAAGAATTCTTGCAATAGGAAAGGCAACATGGAAGTCCATGATACTTCTCTCAGCCTGGTCAGGGTATTGAATCAAAAACAGAATTGCAGGATGAATGACAGTGATTATTGCCATCTTTGAATACCTATAGGATGTAGCACTCATGTTCCCCATCATGACCCATTTCATCCTCGTCCCCCCCCAAAACAAGATACATACTGGAAGATGGCAGTGGACTTCAGGAAACCAAACCAAGTAGTAATCCTAACTGAAGTTGCAGTGATAAATATATTATCTTTGCTAGAACAGAATAACAAGGCAGGTGAGAGGTAAGAAGCCATTTATCAAATTCTATAATATTCCATAAGGAGAAAGGATAAGAACAGTTCTCATTAAAAGAGAGCAACAGTATTCATTGATGGTCTTGCCCAAGGGCTATCTATCTGCCCCATCCTCTGTAAATTACCATCCAGGGGATCATCCATCTGCATATTCTGATGGCACCAGGTTGACTGGCAATGAGAAAAAGTAAAAAGTAGCCTTGAAAGCCTTGTTATAAAAAATGTGCTCTTTAGGATGGGAAATAAAAACAGAAAAGATTCAGTGCCATGTCAGTGGAGGTTTTAGAGGTTAGTGGTTTAAGCCATGACAGGCATATACTGCTAGTTAAGTTGTAAAACTAGGAATGGTATACAGTGCCGGTGGGAATGCACACTGGTGCTGGCACCCTGAAAGATGGTAACAGTTTCTTATAAAGATAAATATGCTCATTGTATGACCCAGAAATCCCACTCCAGGGCATTCACTATAGAGAAATGAAAATGTATATTCACACAAAAAACTATATACAAATATTTATAGCAGCTCTATTCATAACTATAATAAAAATACCCTGGAAATTGCCCAAACGTCCTTCAATGGATAAACAAACTGTGATATATCCGTACAATGGAACTTTTCTTGAAAATTAAATGAAATGAATGATGAGGCAACTTGGATTAGTCTCCAACACATCATTCTGAGTGAAGGAAGGCATTATCAAGAGGTTACATGTGTATGATTCCATTTATACGACATTGTCAAAAAGGTAGAACTACAGTGATGGAGACAAGATCAGTGGTTGCTATGGATTATGGATCAGAGGTGAGCGTTCTAAGGAAAAAGCATGAGGGAATTTTGGGTAAGTGATAGAGTTTTTCTGTGTCCTGACTTTGATGTTATTACATAAATATGAAAATTCATAGAAATTACACCAAAAAGTCAAATTAATAAACCTAAGATATTTTTATTTTAATAAAAAATATTGTAACTTTCCCTCCATCCAGAAAGAATTTAGCTGGACATCCTCTTTGACTCCTGAAGGCAGCATATTCCATACACGGGAAAACTGTTCTGCCTTCCCTACAAGGTGACAAACCACTCTGCCCACTTTGAATGTTACCTGTTACAGGACGTGCACAGGACCTCTGCACCATGCTGTGGTATACACAATCATGCCACTCGGGCTGTGTAACCTATCACACTTTGAGGTATTAGAACAGGACCTTCTAGTATACATGGTGAGGTTAACTTGTAGAATTTATGGCAAGACCCAACAGAAAAATCACAAAGTGTAAACTCTTAGGCCTATGGAGCAAGGCCTTGTTCTCTGAGGTAGAGAATTAAGCACCTTTTAAAAATAATGGGTTCTGGTGGACAGGGAGAACCTAACTGGGGACATCAAGTATTCATGCATCACAGACTGCACATGACACGCTGCCTTTTTAGACGCAAGAGTCATAAAGTTGGACTAGTCCAGCAGCCATCTATAGGAAAATAGAAATAATATCTCAGGATCAGGCCTGAGCAGCAAACATACCACATAAGTTGCATGGGCAAGTAGCCCAGACACGTAAGCCATCAGCCGCTACTGCATCAGCACTTTTTCTAATGGTTTATGGATGTAGCAACGTGTGTGTGTGTGTGTGTGTGTGTGTGTGTGTGTGTGTGTGTGTGTGTAATGTATGTGTATGGTTTTGGAATTAGGGTAACGCTGGCTTCATAGCATGAGTTAGGAAACACTTTCTCCTTTTTTCAGTGTTTCAACAGAAGTGTTACTTTTTTCTTAAGTGTTTAATAGAATCTACTTACTAGTAAAAGAAACTTGGCTCCAGATTTTCCTTTTTAGAAAGCTTTTTAACTACAAACTTAATTTCTGTAATAAGTACGGGTCAATCCATATTATTTAATTATGTTTGAGTTAGTTTTTGTGACTTTCAAGGAATTGACCCATTTGTTCTATGTTGTAGAATTTATGGGTATAAATAAATTTAGTAATTATTCCTTTGTGTTACTTTTAATATCTGTGGGATCAATGATGTGGTGCCTTCTGTTTCATTCCTAACACTGGAAGTTTTGGTCTATCTTTTTTTCTTAGCTTGGCAGGAGAATTATAATAATCTGTGTAAACTTAAATTACAAAGTTTGTAGGACTATTCAGGCAATAACATTAACTTTCAACTATAATGTGCACATCAAAGATCTTCCATTTCCTTTATAGTGGTAACAGATGAGTTAATAAAATTGTAAAATTGTTTCCCTGTATGGTTACCTAAATACAAATTAATGGAATGCTTTTATGATTAGAGGCATCTGCTCTGTTGACAATATTTAAACTATCTTATCTGGGGTGTAATGCACATTGGGATGTCCCAATTTACTGTGTTATGTGACTTTGATGTCACTTTTACCAGATAGGCAAAACAGGTGCCTATGTTGCCATAAATACTATTGGAAATGTACAGAACTTTCCAAGTCAGTGGCTCTTTCACAAATCTCAACTTGCTGGCTGGCTGTAGTGAAGGGAGTCTGTGGCTTTGGATATGAAGTGTAATGTCACTTGTCTGTATTGTCCAGTTTCCACAGCATTTTATTTCTTCCTGTAAAATGTGGTTTCTACATCAATACCATGAATTTGTCCTTCATCTAAATTCTTGAGTACTTGGGCTCTGTGAGATTTGTGTCTTCTTTTTAACATCTGTCTATTCAAATCCTTGTGGGCATGCCTTAATTCCAACCTCTTACTTCCAACTGCATGCTAATGTAAACCGTATCAATCACTCTCTGTTGTTCCCTTGGTGACTCTGCTTACATTTTCAGGTCATACGTGTACAACCACACTTTAATTATCAATTTAGTTGCCACTGGCCCGTCTCATAAGGCCTGTTTCTTCTGTGTTTAGTGCAAGGATTGACTGACAGCCAGATCAATGGGAAACAGCAAATCATTTCCATAGTCTTTGTAAAATGCCCTTACTTCAGACTGAAACCATATTTTCTAGTGACTCTCACAAACAGGAAGTCTTATTATTAGAAAGAAATCCCTGTGACTTTTCTGTAGTCTTGATTTTTGAAATCTATGAATAAAATTGTAATAGGCAGGATCTTCTGTGCCCTTTCCTCTGTTTCTCTCGGTATCTTCTCTCTTCTTCCTTCCCCTCCCCATCTCCCTCTCCACCTCCCTCTTCCCCTCTCCTACCCTTCTTGTTCTCTTTTAAAAGGATGGAATATTTGTTTTCTTCATTCAGAAAAATGGAAGATATATGGTTAGGGTTATTAACACAGTCTTTCTTTTTGTTTCAAGTCAAGACAAAAGTTATTTCAAAAATCTGTGAGAAGATACAACTTTATGACAATTTTAAAATATAGGCAATGGAATATTTTGTATATACACTCAATACAGTCAAACCCTACAAAATTATCTGATGATTACTTGTACTAAAATTTAATTTAATAAAAATAAGTGAAAAACTTTATGTCACTCTAAGTTTTAAAAGTTCTCCATGGTTACTATGAGATCGTATTTTTAGTTACTCAGTGATTTATATTCAGTGCTTAGGTAGAAAGAGAATAAAAGATTTTTTTCTTCTTATGGAGAAATCAATATCTTGATTTTTTGGAAAAAGTTTTATGACATATACTTTAAATGTTGCAAATAAAGAAAACAGTGTCTATCTCACCTGCCTAGAATGAAGATGATGATTTAACTAGTCATGCCTTGCAGTTTGATTCACTCCTTCTCACCTCCTTGGTGAGGGAGGCATTCCTGCCCTAGGGTTAGGGATGGCCAAGCACATGGACAAATGAGATTGACAGCGGGCTCCTAGTCACATGTTCTCACAACCCTGGGTGGACAGTACACACCAACACAGAGCCACATGGGAGCTGCACTCTGGCAGTGAACAAGCCGGAACTGTGGGAGCATGCTTTATATAATAAGAAGGGAGGTGATTCGTGGTTCCCATGGGAAGATGTGATTGACTTCTTTGAGTAATTCAGCAGGCTGGCAAGAAGCTGAAGCCTGCTATTCAGCAATAAGCAGGCACAATGCCTGGTCCCCATTATAAGGAGGCTTACTTGGCTAGGGGTCCTGGTCCACAGGAGTTCAGTGGGAGAGGGGAGCTTATGCCTTGGTCAGTTGAGGCTCTCCAGGTTTCAAATGTCAAGGCAGCAGATACTACTGAACCTTAATTTCTGACCTTGCATCACAATATGTAATATGGATAGAGAGATAAGGAAAGATGTACTTTTTTACTGAAAACATGTAAATTCTTTTCTTTTTAAAATCATATCAGTTGCCTTCTAGATTGGAAAATTAGGAAACTGCATGGATACACTTCCTGCAATCTAGCTTTTCCAACATTCAATATTTGCTAAGCATATTTTTGCATATCTTTTTGGGATTTACAACATACATATTCTGTGTTTCTTTTTTCAATAATTATGTTAAGCATCAACTGTATATTTAAATAAATGCAAAATCACTACTAATGCTTTTACCAGTGCTGGTATATTATGCAAGTCTTCATTGTGATTATTACACTCTTGCCTGGGTAGTATCATCAAGTTTGCTGTGTGTTGTTTGTTTTCTTCCAAGGAAGTTTCCAGGGTGCTGTAATTCCTCAACTCTTATCTGTTTCAGCTTGTCTTACTTTGGTGTTATATTTTAATGTGCATATTTTTCTCTATACATTCATTTTCCCAGCTCTTTTCTCCCAATATGTTCTAATATCAAGTAATCATTTGCTTTTATTTTTCTTGGCTAAGGGTGTCTGGAGGCCCTTCACCTCACTGTAGTCTGAACTGGCTTTCATCTAGGTTTGCTGTATGGCTGGCGTTCCCTGGTTCTTCTTATTTTCTTTGCCTCGTTTCCTTAAAATGAAAATAAAAAGTTGTTTATTTTCACGTTTGATTTACCCACTCTTCTACATCGACTTAAATGTCTTTTAGCCTTGTTGTCACTACTGCACCTCTAAAAAGCCTTTTTCAGGCCTTCTTCTTTGATATCCTCCCACCTCCATAGGGAATTTGAAGATTGCAGATACAGTATGTTGTAATCATAAGAAGAGTAATGGTTTTTCCTAACACTAGAAACTAATTTTCACCTCTTTGGTGATGATATTGTCCTATTGAAAATGCAGTTTCTAGTCCATTACAGTGCAATAAATCCAGAACCTTCCTGAGAAGGGAAGAGAGTTAATTTGATCAATGCATTTAAAGAAATAATTATACATTATGATTCTATTTGTATTAAGGTTAAAAAATCTCTACTCCTTCCACCACCAGGGGAAAAAAAGCTATTATTTAACAATCCATACAAATTAAGCAAGAAGAAGGAAATAACAAGGAAGGAACAACACAAAATTCAAGAAAGGGTTGTGGAAAGAGAAAGGAATATGAAATGTTTGTGACCAAGCAGATAGTTTCAAAATTATTGGTAATGTTCTATTTCTTAATCTGGGAGGTGGTTTCATGCTGTTCATTTTATTGTTAATTTTTATGCCATTTAGTCTTTTTTATTGTCAGAAAAGAAAGTTCTATGTTCCTTGTAGAATTGACATTAGTCAGGGTGCTGCCTCTTTCATTCTGTTGTGTTGGCTTAATTTCAGATTTCTGTTCAGCTGTCATGCACACCTATGTCTTTACAGTTTGCTTAAGTGGTTAAGCGACTTCCATGCTGGTAAATATTTGCTGCCATTAGTTCCTGAGTCCCATCTCACTGTCCCAGCCCCTATCTCAAGATACCAGACCTCCTCCAAATCTAACACTTTAAAAGAGTTAATATTTGGCATGTCAGAGGGTCTTCATGTCCCTGTTCTGGAACTAGAACAGTGTCTATTCTGACTGATTGGTGATACTGCTAATCTGGTTTTTAATTACGTCGAATATTATTTTGGACTCTACCCATTTCACCTGCTGTGTCCAAGATTCTCAATTGATGGATCATTTTCTTTCCCCACCTAACTTTTCCTTCCAACTGTGTTTGTCACAAGTGGCTACCCTTTGTCTTAAGGCTGTTTATCCTCTAAGCTTCTATCACACCACCCTTTTCCTGGTTTCTTCATAAGGCTTGTCAGTAGCTTCTCTTTTTCTTGTTCTCTGATTTCTGAGTTTCCTCATGACATATGTTATAGTCATATATAGACATATAATATGAACTATTCACATGCCATTCATAATATATATAATGGCTACATTTCCTTTCATCATTCATGCAATATTCATGAAACAAGTATTTATCAACTGCACCAGGTGCTGAACTACACAACTTGCCCTTTTTTGATCTGAGGGTGTAGTGAGGGAGAAGGGCAAATAACCTATAAATTAAAATTGTTATAAGACTGCTGTAAAGGAGAATGCTATAAAAAACACTAATGGAAAAAGACAATTTAGGATAGGATAGTCAATGATGGACTCAATTTCAAAGTTATTACTTAATATTTCACTTATTTATTCATATATACCCTGAAATGTATTGTTATGACAAATACATTGAGGTGATCTTATTAAACATTTGAAAAAATATTTATGCCCAGTCTTTTTAAATTATTAGGTTTTTATGTTTCTTCCTGCTTTTCTCCCACAGTGTTTCCACTTCGGTCATCATTCACCCTTTTTGTATGACTTGGTGTATCCTTTCACATTTTTGTCTGTGCTTTTACAAAGCTATACATACCATTGCTTTCAAAAAAGTTTATCATTATTTTCACTCATCAGAATCTTTTTTAAAAATACTTTGGAAAAATCTCTCAAGCTTAAATGCCATAATTCTTACCCATTCATTTTAATGAATGTGTAGTATCCCATGGGATAAAGAAATGTTAATCATTTCTTTATTGATGGGCACTTGCTATCAGTTTTTGTAAGAAAAAATGGTGTATTTCATTGGTAATGAACCATATGTATTTGTGCTTTTATTTATTTTTATGAGATCTATCCACAAAGGATTTTATGGATCAATGTATGTACATCTTTGCAGTTTAAATAAATATTGCCAGTGTCCTTTATAAAACACATGGAACATGACATATGTCCACCAGTATGAGACCCTTCTCTGAACACCTTTAAGAAAAGTATTTTCTGGCCTTTTCTAGTCTATTTTGTCCCAAGGTAATAAGACACCTAGTGTTGTCATACAATGATGTCATTAAAAGAAGCTATTTATAGGAGTGAAATGTAGGAACTCTTCCTTTTTGTGTCTATCATATTTGTCCAGTATATAAATTACATAACATTTTTTTTTCCAGATCAACTGACTTGCAGTTTCCTTTACCCATAGTTTTGGATGTGACATTCCTTTGTGTGCTGAGTATATGTAAAACAAGTCATAGACGTTGATGAACAACTTACATCAATTCAAACTGCCACCAAGGATGGCAGTAAGATAGAAAAATCAAATGATGAGTGGAAGCAACATAAAAATATCAAATGATCTTCCACAATTATCTTTATTCCTGTCTTCCCAAGTACCTCAAATCAGAACAAAACATTTCCTAAAATAATAAAACTCATTTTCAGAACTTTTGGTGGCTAAGAGAAAAGGTCAGCTTCTTTTCTAATACAGATTCCATAGTAGTCAGAATTGAAGAAAATGCTTTTTTATGACCCAGACATATGGCATAGATTAGAAAATGGATAGAAATGGATTCTGATTGGCTGGCTAATATTCTAATGAGATACATTAATCAATGTAAACCACATAGCTCTGTTGAAACTGCCTTTCAAATTGCCAATTTCATTTTCTTCCAGCAGAGAAAATGCCAATCTTTTCCTATGTAGTAAAATCATCTTGTTACAACAACTAAGAAACTCCAGAGTTACTGTTATTGTGGAACATCTGGTAACTACAAGATGGGGCTCCTCAGAGAAAACCACATTGCTGGAAAATAAGAACTTGCTCTACCTACTCATATTTCATGTTTTGTTATACTCTAGAGTACGGCTGCCTCATAATACAGTAATCACTTTCCTTCGGCACCGTAAATGAAACCACAGATGCTGCAATTTGCTATAATTGGAGCAGCTTATCATAAATAAATAATCAAAATAACAATATATGCATAAACCATATGCATGTTTTAAAGGTTGGATTGAGAAAGAATTACAAAATTACTACCTAAATCAATAAGACCATGCCTATCACATTTATTCTTTAAGAAATAGGAGGTTGATTAGACTCTTCTCCTGACCTCATTATTTTTTCAAACTATATAATTAACTTCAAAATTTATTCCAACAATGAAATTGCAAAATATCTGGAAGTATAGCAATCTTTTTTACATAATTGACAGCTAATTAATTTATAGTTTTACTTCATGACAATTTAATGGTTTTCCATGCTTCTATCATGAATAAATTTCAGAATTATCCCTTTTTATGGTATTGTCTTCTATTTCTACAAACATTTCTTTTTTTATTTAATATCATACTCCTAAAATTTAATCAAATTTTATTTTGTTGGACCCAACATTACAACAGATAAATAAAATTCTGTTATTTGTTTAGTAAATTATTCTAAGTCTTGAAAATAAATATTTTTGTGCATTCTTTACTTACGTAACCTTGTCACTTTCCTTAAAAACATAAGGATATTGAAAGTAAGACAGTAAGTTTGATATCATGCATCAGTGATGACTTAATTCATTGTGTATGAGAAAAGCACAGTGTGAAAGAATATTTGAGATGTAGATAATATCCAGTAGGATCTTTTGAAATAACTTGTGAAATCTAAAAAGTTCAAATACTGCATGAAAACTTTAAAAAGCTGTGTTTCTCATTGTAA
This sequence comes from Smutsia gigantea, assembly GCA_032199065.1. Lineage (NCBI taxonomy): Eukaryota > Metazoa > Chordata > Mammalia > Pholidota > Manidae > Smutsia > Smutsia gigantea. Next base: position 132,791 of record JAVSCE010016682.1, on the reverse strand, counting down.
TCAGATTAACTTTGCCCTTTGCTTGAATGCATGACCAGCTTAAGTAGCATACAAAATCCATGTAAGAGTTGAAGTAGCAATGATAAGGTAATAGAAATATGTGTTTTATTTTCTTGAGTTTTTTATTATCCACAGATATTGTTTTTCATTTGAGTGTTTGGGCAGTGTACAAAAAAATATATATTACATATGTGTAATTGGTGAAGATTTGGCAGCAGTATTTAATAGGCAGTATGTCTCTTTTATGTTGGCAAGTGTAAGCCTTATGTTGTGCTGATGTGGGTGCCTTTGTTTTTTTTGTTGTTGTTCAGGTAAGTACTTCCAAAAGCTTCAGCCTCAGTGAGCCTTGGAGAATTCTAAGGCCCATCCTGAAAGAGTTCCTAAGGGCCTAATAATGGTGCCAACCATTGTGAAGGCTGATCAGTGTAGCTTCTCTTCTTTCTTTACTGACTGGTAACCTCAGCAGTGTGGTTATATGTTTGTACAAACTAGAGTTGAGAAATAAATTGGAATAGCCTTGAATTTTGGAAAAACACCATGCATTGATGATTTTCTAAAATGTACACATGGGTTAAAAAACAACTTGCCAGAGTCTAACTATTAGGCACTATTCCCAGAATTAGCACACGTCTACCACTTCCTAATTTATTCTCTACTGAAAGTTTTCTATACTCCAAAGGACAAATGACCAATTACCCTTTAGGTATATTCCCAACTGTGTTTTTGTCTTAATATCTGCCTGTGAGATGTATACTAAGTAGAACTTATTCTTGACATATTTTCCTGCCTTTTGACTATACAGTAGCTGACTCATACAGGCTAAATAACCTTCAAAATAGTACGGATAGAAAGATGATTTAATCTTTGATTTTCTACAGTAAAATCTGGGCCAAATTAATATACTTACTCATTCTGGTTTTCTAATAACATGAATTAATTTTTTTTCATTTTTAGAATTATGTGTGATCTTATTAAACCTAAATTTAAAAAATGTTTGAAGATCTACAAAATCTAGCATACATTCTAATTCAGTTCCAATTAAAACAGTGTTCTCTTTATGCATGGAAGGGAACAGTGTGTTCATCTTAGTTACTTATCTATTAAGATTTGGTCTATGTCATTAAGAGTCTTTCAAAGCAGGGTTGTAATTCTTTCAACTGATGAAGCAGATGTTGCATTAAAAGAATGTGAAATTCATGTCATCATTTTATTGACTCAGAGCTCATGAAGATTCAGCAAATTATTGTACTGCTCACAAATGTCTTCTTTCTGCAGTTATGATAGACATAAATTAGCAAGGCCAGGACAAAGTAGAGCAAGTCATGATCATTTTAAATTAAAACATCTTAAATATTTCTGTACTAAAAATTTCCAACTGTAATCCAGTAGGAAGATTTTGAGCCCGAAAGGTGTACTATATACTACTTCGTCTCTAGGGACCAATCTGCCTTTCCTAGCATTTAATTAGTAAAGACAGGTGTTCAAGGAGTGGATAAATGCAAAGTAAGCTTTGTTTAAGTTTTAATGAAATAGTTTTCACCTCCTAGCAATGTTCTATCATATTAGCAATGTTTCTTCATAATACATGAATATTAAATTTGTCTAATACTGTACAACATTATCTTATTAAGAGCTCACATGTTGTAATAGTAGGAAGAGAACTAATACAATATACAACTAATGCAATTTGATGAAAGTTACTGATATAGAACAGTGGCTCATTTTCCTACACAGATGTCAAACATATTTATAATAACTCACTTCAAAGAATTTCTCCTTTAAAAATATTTAAAACACTATGCTAGTCAATTGTATGACAGACTGAAGACTTTGATAAAGTCTAGAGAGATAAGCAGGTCCAGACTTAGCTCTAACTGAGCGACAAGCTGTTTATTTGGGAAGGATATGCAAAAGGGAGACAAATCTGGAGAATGAAGAGTAACATAAACTTACCCAATGGAAGATTCACAATAGTAACAGGAAATATTTGGAAATCGGAAAGTTGTTACCTCGGAAATAAGAAAAATGAAACACACTAATTCCAAACATAAATTTGTTTTATAATTTCAGGAGATTGCCTGTAAAAGTAGAGGTCATGGATATATGCATGTGCTTATTGCTACATGAATGCACATTTATTAACCAATCCGCACATTTTTCTTTTTCTAATTCTGTGATTAGTTGGACTGTGCCTGCATAAAGGATTTCATTTATTCCCTTTGTCTCTGACCTTTTATTTTGTCTTAAACTGCAAAGTTATTCCTGCTAAGTGAAAAGGTCTTACTCATCTACTCACCCAAATGAAATGTCTTTCCTCATTTGAAATTCTGATGAAAATTGTATCCCTTTCCCCAAACTAGGATATAGTTTTTACACAAGAATGGAGGCAGTAAGTACTGACTAGGAATTCAATGAATTCTATATATGTTGGGAGCTCAGTAAAGCCAAGGGAAGGGATTAAGATGATGTGATTATAAAAATAATATGACTTTATTGCAAAACAGTATCTATAAATACACCAAGGAAAACAAGAATTTTGGAATTAAATCTGACTGTACCAACATATAATATAATTTTTAAGTGATGTTTCACCTACCTAAATTACTATAGTTACAGATGTATCAAATATTTTTCAATTTTCTTTATTATACATTTAAAATATCTGCCACCTTCCATTTGCCCAACTTTACATCACATTTCAACTTCCTTTCATTTTTTATGTATACCTGAAACCCAGTTTAAATTTTATATTCTAAACATATCATTTTGCAATTCTAAGGTTGAACTGTATTTTCAATTTATTATAGTTATTTATTTATGACTTTCTTTCATTGAGATGCAATAATGTGAAAATGATTTTTTTTCCCCTTCTCTATACAAAAGAATCTGGCAGAGTGCCTGACCCCATAATACATATTCATTAATTGTTTTAATTTGGTTTTAATTTCAGAAAGTTTTCATTCAGGTTTGTATTATCAGAAAACTAATTTCTAACAAATCTTTCAGTGTTTTAAATATCAGTATGCTGTACTAAATAAAAGTGATTATTCTTCTTTTTACATTTCTTTCTCTTTGCCTTCTGCTCATCCCATATAATCCCCTGTTAACAATTCATAATTGCTTTCTACAAGGCTGGGCTCCAAAGTAAATGGACATAAAACCACTATTTCTATTTACTTTTACATCTTTGCGCATCTTGCAAAAGACTTAGTAAGATGGCATGCACATGAAGGTGCTAATAAACACCTGCTTATTGAATAAAGGATTGCTCAGTGTTTGCTTATGGAAATTTGCACTTAAAACATTTAAAGCAAAAAAAGTATGAAATAAGAATGACATTTCAATTGTGCCAATTAATATTCTATGTAAGGAATAATCCATGATTTAATCATTTTGGCCCATATTGAATTTGAGTATATGTTAAATCAGAATGAAGGAGATGAAATTTTATTTAGTTTTTACCACATTTTCTTTACAATAGTAGTCTTATAATTGACTACTGGTCATATATGTCTTGCTGTTTTATTTTTCAAGTTTATTACACCCTTCCTAATGATGAAATAACCAGTATTTTATTGAAAGAAAGGGGATAAAATAAACACTTCAGAGCAAGAAGTTATCCCTTAAATACTCAATATGATAGAATAAAATGTGAAACAGTTTCTTAGATGTTAACATAGTTAGGGAAGTAGATTTATTAGCAAATTTCTATTTTAAGTGAGAAAAATAACTCTCATCCATTCTTAATAGGAATTTTCATTTGAATTGTATTCTTCTTTCCTAATTACTCACTCTCCCACTAAGAAAAGACACTAAAATACTGAGATTCCTTATACCTTAGAATATGAAGAATGATTGGTTTTTCCCAGATGATTTTTCAAAATTTTAAATATGCTGATTTTACTGGGACATGTAAAAATGAAGTTAGGAAAATCTCATTCAGTCTCTCACTGCTTCACCAGCTTAAGAACTTTCTATTGCATTAAGTAATGCTCACACTAGTCTACAGACATTTCCCCTATAGGGCATGGATAAAAAGAGACACTTGAAAAAATTATTTTAAGACTAAAGTGTTTTCATTTAGAAACTCTAAGTTGACTCCACTTCAGAAAATATAAACTTCCTTCTTTTTATTTAAATTCGAAAATATTTCTTTGTTTACCATGAAAAAGTCACACCTCTGTATAGTATGGCGTATACATATATGCCTGCTCTTCCCTTCAAACACTTATAATCTGTTAGGATGGAGGTTAGACAAAATAAACCACTTATATAAGATAAACACATAAATTTAATAAACTGTGAAATGATAATATCCTCCCTTAACTTCCTTCAACTGCTCCTATTTTATCCATCTACCTCAATCTCATCTATCATATCCTTCAAATTATAAGCTGCATCTTGATTGTCAAGTTTTCTTTGGATATTTCAGCTGATTTAATTTGATTAAATAATTGTTATATAAAAAACATAATCATCTGATATAAACAAATAATATTAATCTGCCACAATTTACTCACCTCCTTTACTGTTGATGGCAATTTATAGTATTTCTATATTTGGGTATTATGGAAAGTCACTTTGGACACTTATTGCTTGTCGTCTCCAGAAGCACATGTGTACAATTTTTCTTTACTGTTAATACCTAACAGTGAAATTGCTGATGCATAAAAAAAGGAACATATACAATTTTAATAGGTTATGTTAACTTATTTTCTAAAAGAGTATACCAATTTGTACTCTCACTCAGTGTAGATTTCCTATTGCTTTACTTAGTATTTTTTCAGATTTTCACTTTTTACCAGTTGAATGAATGCTTTTATGCATCTTCCTGATTATTAAAAAAGTATTGAACATCTATTTTCCTTCAGCTATTATTTAATGTCTTTGCATAAAGCTTTATAGTATTTTCCAGAAAAATCTTGTATTTGTTTTGGTTTATTATTCAACTGGAGTTCACACAAGAAACAGTACTTTAGATATCTCAAGAATGAATACATTTAGGGAATTAGATACTTACAAAATTGATGGACTGGAGGAGTAAATTTAAGAAAGACTATCACTGCAACTGTGTTTCAGCATATCAGGAAGTTTCTCCTGCTGATGATGTCAAAAAAAATTACACCGGACAATTGTTGGAAAAACATCTGTGGGCCCAAGATGTAGCAACTCCCGCCCAGAGAGCCACATCAGCAAACTGAAGCTTAGGTAACTTCTGTGTCCCTCTAATGCTGCACCTGACCAGAAACACAGTGTATTCAGTCAGCTAATAAAATCCCCAAACACCAAGCCAACTCTGAGCTCTGTACTTGCTCCTCATCTCTTATTTTTTATCCCATGAAAGCTTTCTCCCTTCCATCCCATTTTGTAGTTCACTGAATGGAGACTGCTTTACATAGTGTTAAATAAAGATCGTTTGTGTCACCTCAGTCATCCTCTTTAATCATTTTTAACAGTTTTCAGTGACAAAGAATGAATCCCAAAGCTGACTGCTAACAGCTTGTAGGACAAAATGATGTATAGGCCAGGTACCTGCTGAACCCTTTAGGTTCCTGTTCCTAATGTTGTAACCCAGGGCCAAGGGTAAGTCACTCAGATTTGAGGTCTGCTCCCTTTCATGAAGCTCTCTGTCCAGGTAAAGTTTATTTAAAAAAGAAATATATATTATATACATATATATATATATTTTTTTTTTCACATATATCCCAGAAGGTCTCTGAGACCAAGGAAATATTTCAGGGAATTCCAGTGGAAGTCAGCAGTGGGTGGCAGCCAGTAAAGGAATCACAAAGCCTCAAGGTAAGTCCACAGTATAAACCATTGGGGGACCTGAGAAAATAAATTTAAGACAAAAAATTGGGATGACTCTTTTGACCAATGGCATATCAAAATCTAACCAGCCACAAATCAGACTATTAAAAGGCATTAAGACATCTGTCACTATAAAGAATGGAGTAATAGATCTATTTCTAATGGGAATCTTGGAACCCATAGCTGCAAAACTGATGGGCAAAGGATCGAGCATTAAAAGGAGTTAGAGCACTCGCTACCTTTCTCTAAGTCTCCCATGCTAGGACAAGAGGGTCATAGAACAGGTTATATCCACACTAAGTCACACACCAATCCCAAGAAAATGTTCATGCAATGAGGTATGTTAAAACAACACAAAATTAAGTATATGTGTATATAGTTGTTTATTTTATATATTGTTATATATTCTATGTAACACATATTAAAGTATATAAACTCTGTATACATATATAAAATCTGTTTTACAACACTCCTTTATATAGGTTTATGCTGTGTGATATATGTACTATAAAGAGTACAAAATTATTTCTGAATATCTGGACTATTTTTTTAATTTTATTGACAGCAATTTTCTTTAGAACACATTCTAGGCCATGTACTGACATTCAAATCATGACTAAGTGTGGTTTTTAGAATTGAGTATCCCCTTTCCACGAAGAATGCCATTTGTTCCATTCTGCTAAGCCAATGCTCACCTTCAGTGATGAATTTTCAGTGCAGTTCAAGTCGGTTAACTTTAACAGGGGCTTAGTGGAACAGTCATAGTGAATGATGTAAGAACTGGGCCACTGAGAATCAAATATAAGGTAGAAAACTGCTCAGTCTTGGTGGTTACAGTGCAGCCAGGATTATTTTTTCATCTTTCTTACCTAGTTCTATGTCTCAAGTTGATATTTTCATCTAGTCACATAGATAAATTCAGTTATCTTTAACACTTGTGATTTTAATTCATATTTCTATTTTATTTCATTCTTTCTTATTCCTAAAATGTGGCATGACAACTGACTAATCTTTCCTTTACTGGCACATTTCTAGCAACTCCATGACTTTTCAAATATTTTTTACACTAGTAGAACAATTTCAAATGTGACTATGACTATCTATTGACATTTTAGTTGCAATACTGAACAGCATCATGTCAAAAAGTCTCTCAGACTATCTTTTTAATAACCTTTTTGCTATTTTTATATTTCAATCATTAAGATGATGGATCTTTTGTTTTCATACTATTCAAACAATTCAGTGCAAAAACAAGAATAAACTTAAGAACAGATTGGAAATCAATGACTACAAAAAGATGCATTTTTATCCACATCACATTCAGAAATAATCTTTCATGAATAATGGATCATTATGAAATAGAATACTAGGTAAAAGAAAAATAAAACAATGATTCTTTATATTACCTTCATATTTTTCTATATTAATATGGAAATTATGCAGTTATTGAAGATATAGGAATGGATGGAAACAGAGAGTGAGAAGGTAGAGCAGAGTGAAGAAAAACTCTTGACATCAAAAACCTAATTAATAAAAGAATTATTGATGAATAATATTCTAAGAAGTAGTTATGTAATAAGGAAATATGATCACTGGCTAGATATTAAAACACTACTGTTAATTACATTCATGTTTTATAATACTACCAGAGTTACACTAAAAATTAGTCCTCTTAGGGATACCTAAAAAAAAGGAAATTGGCAGAAATGATATGACATCTTAGACTTTCTTTAAAATAATCTAGATTGGAGGGTTGAGTTAGATAGCAAATTTAACAAGACTGACAATATGTTGATAATTTTAAAAGGCAATGAGCATTAAATAGGGTCTTGTTATACTAACCCAGACTTTCCATTTTAAATATGCTGGTTTACAATGTTTTAATAGCTAAGTATTGACATGCCTTTTCTGATCAAAAGTTTGCTTATCAAAAGTTGGAGAGTAGAAAGATAATATCAAAGACATAGATTTAAGGCTGTGCTTCTCTAGTTGCTAGTTGTTTGATATTAGAAATATTACAGAATAGGAATTTAGGATTTTCATCTGTAAAACAGGAATATAATAGCTCTGTGTTTATGTAATTTACTAACAATATAGTACTAAAAAATGTAAGTAAAGAAGGCACTATACTCAGAATTCCAAATATATTTAATCACTTTATCCTTAAAATGAAACTGTGACAGTTACTATTGCTATGCACATTTTAAGGAGGAGAAAACTTATGCAGAGAAAGTTTCAGTCATTTGCCAAAGGTTATACAGCTCTTAAATTATAAAGTCTGCATTCAATTAAAACATTCTGGCTCCAAATATGTTCCAAATCACCATCCATTCAGCACTTGTTATCTAACATACACAATTGTACTATGAGAGACAGCTAGATATCTATTTCTATCTCTATCTCTGTTATCTACCTATCTATATGTAAAATTTTCTGTGAAAAAAATCCGATCATATAGTAAGTTCTCATTAAAAATGGGTTTCTTTCTCCTATGTTATACTATTTTGCACTTTCAACAACTAAAACAGATGTAGAACATGGGAAAAGAATTATGAGGCTGTCTGAAATTGTATCTAATAATCAACAAATGTTAATTTGTTGGGAACTGTATACAGCTAACTGGATTCACAGGCTCTACAGTACCATTCTGTGCTCTCAAATGGGATCTGTATTGCTTAGGATATACAACATAAAAGTAATCTTAAGGTTAAACATCTCATGGCCAGAAAGAAAAGAGTAATCCACTACAGCACAGAAATGAACATGTACCTTTACATTGTAAGTGTGGAAGCTATGACATTATCTAAAGCCCACAGCTTACAATAGGTATTGCAGAAACATGGAGTACAAAGAGGAAATAAAAACTGAGTATTTGAATATACTCAATGGAAATTAAAAACAGATAAGATATATTAATTCAAGGTATTATTATTATTCATTTCTAAAACTTGGGAGGAGATGGTAGTGTCTCTAATGTTAGTCTCTGAGGAAAGAGAACATGCAGAAGGGAAACCTCCAAACCCCACTATTTAAAAATGTATAATTTCAAAATTAACTATTCTCTTGGAGATTTCTGCCAGTTGAGTTTGTGTTCACACTGGTATACACTGACCTGGTTTTCTTGAATTTTCTTCTTGGTCGGCCCTCTTCTTTCAGATTCTGAGTCTGCTATAGTCACTGGAATCTGCTGGATTACTACTCGGTTGAAATACCAAGTTAACATTTTTTGACTGGGAGATTCTGCTTGGGATAACCATGCTAGAAGTTAAAACTGACTTATTTTCTATTTTTGACAGGGGCTGGTGCCAGAGCTCAAAAATTCAAGTTCATTTTACTAAATCTTTCAGCTCTTTAAAACATAAGATTTACCAGACACTTTTAACTAAATGAATTCAACTTCTAAAATTTTGAGGGAAGCATATCCATTCCTAGGGGAGTAACTTCTGAAAGGACTTGATTCCTCTTAGCCAGAAAGAACTTCTCAAGATAAAACCAAGCAAAAAATGAAATTATAATAGCCTCAAATTTCTTTTATCTTTTTATTCCCAGTATGGTTAAACACTCATTTCAGGTTTTAATTCCTTCATGTTTGACACTACTATATTTCATCTGCAAGATACCTGAATTTTTAGACTCTTTTTCTCCAGGAATTTGATTAGGGTTTTTAATTAAAATAAGAGGACACCCTATGGTTGACATTTTATTATTGGAATATCTTAATATTATAATTTGATATTTTTCAGATCCTTTGACAAACTATACTGGACAATGTGATTTCAAAGATTTGAATGAGAAATTGAAAGGTGTGTAATTTTGACTTTGAGCATATAATGACTTTGAGAAAAATGTTGCTTAATACATTCTGACCTAAACTGCAGAAACACTTGTCTAGTTATAGGTGTTCTTAAGAGGAAAAAAAAAGGAGCAGTGGATGTATTGAGAGAAACCTTTTGTAAATAGCTGTGAAGAACTGTGTGATTGCTGCTGGTCTCCTCTGAGGTAGATAGACATTGCTCGTTGATCATGTCCAGAACAATTAAGTCCAATAGGTTTGAATTAGAAAAAGCTATGGAATACTTGAAGGGAATATTCCTTTCCATTCCTGAAATGTCCTTTCTTATGGAAGGAATTTCACTAGGATATAATACCTAGGGGAGAAAGAGTTTATTCATTATAAGTCAGTTGTTAATCACAATTAGCAATACCCCCTAATTTTAGTGTCCTAAGACAACAAAAAATTTACATCTTACTCAGAAGTCAAAGTTGCTTCATGGGGCTTTGCTCCATGAAATCATTCTGGCATCAGAATCCTTCAATCAGTGACTGTGATCTCTTGTAGATCCTTGGAATTCTAACTCAGCTTGGAATGGTAAAGTGGGCGGTGTCTATAGACCTGTCCTGAAATTGGCACAACCACTTTCAATCACATCGCATTGGCCAGGGTTCAATGCCAGTGACACAGCTCATGCAAAAGAGGCTGAAAAGATGCCTTCCAGTTATGCAACCAGGAAGAAAGGGGTAACATGAGTTTTACTGAGGAGTGATGTGCTCTCACACAAGAAGTGATTTGTTATAGTAATCGCAGAAAAAAATTCTGTGCAGACATAGCATAGACTCTTACTATTTAGTATAACATAACTCCAAAAATACAGTTATAAGCAAAAAATATAATTTTTGCTCTCATGACAATCAATACCTCTTTGATCAAAAATTCATAAATATGATGTATGCATAACTAAAATACAATGATATGAAGAAAACTTATTTAGTATAATAGGAATAATCAACAGGGAAAGTTAGTTGTATGAAAGGAAGGATCAGGGTACACTCTCTTGAGGAAGGTGCTTACCTAACATCTTTAGGTTGAGTAGGAAATTTAACAAAAATGAATCTAAGTATTTTAAAGGAATGGATGGAAAAATGTGGTCTTAGGAGTGAATGTGCTATCTCTGAGGTCTGGAGAAAGGCCATGAGAGCTTAAACACAGAAAGCTATGGGAGGAATGATGTACAAGATGAGGTGAGATCTAGAACATCCAGGGCTTCACAAGCCAGTGTTAAGATGAGATTTTAATTTAATTTAATTATAGAAAAAAATGGAAACTGTGGCAGCCATCATTAATTGTCTACCAATTATCCATTCTCGCCTTGTATCATAGTAACAAAATAGATTAAAAACTTTACCCAGCTCTTCTAGTTGCATGAAGTGATCATATGACTAAGTTTTAGCAGTAGGACAAAGTATCTGCAAAATGTAGAAAACCTGTTTAAAAGAACCTAACTCAACTGTGAGGAGCACATTTTCTTCTACCATTTGTTCTTGGAATATGGATGCCATTGCTGGTGCTCTATCAGTCATTTTGTCTTCCGAGATGATTTTATGGAAGGCGCTCAGGACCGAAAATGGTAGAACAGAAAAAATAAAAATCTGGTTTCCTGATGACACCACGGAATAGCCAAATCACCATTGATCTTTTCACTTCAAAATTTATTTTCTGAGGGAAAAAATGAGAGTTTATTTCATTTTAGACACTGCTATGGTTATATTTGGCCAATCTAATATTCATTGAGATATAAATCACTTAAAGTAAAATCTGGGAAGTGGAGGAAATGAGATAAACAAAGTTGCAGGTTGTAAATATCTCTTATATATCTTCCAGAGGAAGACTGGGAGAGAGTAAGAATAGATTCAGGGACCGGATATCAAGATATGGTTCTTGGACTAAGAAGATATAGATAGAGAGGAAGAGAAAAGGATGAATTAAAGAATGAGTTGAGAAGAAATTTGGCTATATGCCAATTCTTTATGAACAAATTCTGACAACAAAACATATATTAATTTTCTTAAAGATATTAATCATTTTCAGGTAATTTCCCTCCCACAAGTCTTATAAAACATAAAATATAAACTTCAATGTCATATTTTTACTATATTTAGAGTGTCAAAGTATTTTGAAATTTTTTATGGTGAAATCATAAAGTAAAAGCCAGCAGCATTATTATGGTGGCAAAGAGTGAAATAATAAGTATATTTAGCTTGGTGTCCATTAGTAAAAGATTTATTCTTCTCAGGATTTTTGATGACATATTTAAAAGCAAGAAATGTCTCATCCATTTTCAAACATACTAGGATGAAACTTAATACATGGAATCAACCGAACGCATTTTATATGTGGAGAGTAACACATTTCATTTCAGCTTTAATATTTCTTTCTTGTCATCCCATCTTTTGTACATTACCTACAGAGATACAAAAGTAGGTACTGTTCAAAAAAATGCAAAATAAAATGTAAAGTCTTAACTGTAAACACTGCAGAGAAAAATGGATGGGAGAGTCCCCTTCCAAAAGGACAAACCACATTAAGGAACCTGCCTTGCCCCTGAGGTTGAGCTACCTGCCAAATGTGCCTGCTGGATTGAAGAATGGCTCTGGGCCAGTGACGATAGCTCTCTCCCATTTTCTCCCTATTCAATCGGAGTGCTTATAAATTATCCTCTCCCATAGTTCCCACTGCATTTTGGGTGTGTGAGAAGCAGACAACTGGCCTTTTAAATTCTTAAGTATCCAGATGAAGAGGAACAACACACATGGTGCTACATCTGGACCAATTGTAAATCACAAGATCTTGGAAAGTTAAATGCTATTATTTGATGAGACTTTTGCAGCCTTTGGATATGTGTTAGCAAATATTACATATGGAAGAAATGTAAGTAATTGTGGCCAGAAGGTTAATTGAGGAGGATTAATTTCACTAATGCACTGATATGTAAAAAGCATTCAGCTCAGAAAGTATGAATGCTCCTCTGTGTGATTTGCTTGGTCCAATGCAAACTTGTCTATAGCACCATAATCAGAGACCTGAAAAGAACTTGCTAATAGGTACATTCCTCATGTTACTGTTTTCCATTGCCATACGCATGAGAAAATGTCCAGGATGGGTGATTTCAGGCATATGACGGATATGGAAAAAAGAGCTAGAACTTTGGGTTAAGAAGGTCCTAAATTTTATTTTAAACAATAGCAACAAAGATTTAGAAAACTAAAATTTTAAATGTACCATTTTAAATAACATTAAAATATATCAAATATATAAGAATAAATATAACTCAAAATATATATGATTTTCTTAGAAATTTGCAAAATATTAATAAAATAACTCTCAGAAGGTCTAAATGATGGAGGAATATACCATGGCTAACTTATAAGATTTTCAACTTGTCCTAGACAGATTTTAAAAAACCAAATAAGTACAATAGTATTCACAGAAGTCTTTTATGTGTTTGTCCATCTGTTAAAATGGACAATTGCTCTATGACTTATGTGTAAATGCAAAAAATAAAGAATAGCCAAGACAATTGTGAAGAACAAGATGGAACTATTAGTCTAACCAAATATCAGAACTTCTTATAAATGTTGACAATTAAGAATCTAGGGCTTTGGTGCAAGGATAGGCAGAAAGACCATTAGGATAAAGTACAATGCAAAAATAGATGTTTAAGAAGAGTGCTTAATGACACTGTCTTAAAAAATAGTTTGGACCAGTTGAATAGTCATATGGGAAATAAAGAAATTTGGTCTCTACCTCATCCCATATACAAAAATGCAATCCTGTTAGATTGTGAATGTAAATTTAAAGGCAAAATAATAAAGCTTTCAGTTGATTATTTGTATTATGTCTTAGAAGATGAGTTCCTTAAAAGTACTAATTACAAATGAAAAACTTGATAGAGTGATTAAATTAAACAGAACTTCATGCCACCATAACTCACCATTAACATAGTTAAGAAAAACAAGACATTTGCAACACAAAAAAATCATCAAGACTATTATCCTGAATATAAATTTTTAAAATGTAAAAATCAGTAAGATAATGAATTGTAATCTAATAAAATCCTGGACAATTAACCTGAACAGATAATTCTACTAAAAAAGATACCCAAATGACCAGGAAGCGTATAACAATTCTCTCAATCTCAGTAGTCAACTGGGAAATGCAAATCAACACTCTTACTTCACAACTGTGGGACCCAGAGTTGATGAAATGGAGAAACTAGAAATCTCATAATTAAAATAGTGTAAAACTGCACAACCAGTGAGGGAAGCTAACTGGCATTATCTACTTCAAATGAAGATAAGCATATGCTATGTGAAAGAAATGCCATTTCTGCATATACACTCAGCAGATATGCATGAATGTCTGTACCCAAAGAAATACACATAAAGTGCCATAACAGCATTGTTTATTTTATTCCTAACTAAAAACAATCCACATATGCCTCAAGAGTAAAATGGATAAATTGTGCACTGTAAACTAAATAGCGGTGAAAATGTAAAATACTACATGAACCCACAAAAGCACTGATGGGACTCAATATACTACTGAGCAAAATATTTTACATTGTCTAATTCTATTTATAGAAATTGCAAAATACAAGACAGACTAAACTATAGTGTTTAGAAATGTGTGCTTATTTGGTAAATATATCACATAATTATGAATAAAAGTGGGCGCATTGTTTAATTTGAGGATGAAATATGAGATAATGAATAAAAAGGATATTTTGATGGTTCCATGTCTTGGTTTTATATTACTTCTTTATCTTGTTGCTTGTGTAATGTCCTGCTTTATTATATCACTAAGCAGTGATATCAAAATATCAAATATCTAGAAATAAATCTGACAAAAGTTGTGTAAAACAGATTATGAACCATTCCTGAGTTACACCAATATAGAAAACTTTTAACCAGTTTGATATATACCACACTTATTAATGAAGTGAATTGATAATGAGAGGTGCTGGTTCACATTAACCTATAGAATTAATATATTCTCAATTAAATTAGAAATTGAAAAACTAGTTCTAATGTTAATATAAATGCTAATGTCAAAATAGTCAGGACATATTTACAGAAATATAAGGGTAAGAGCAAAATTTTTTTCTATTCTTATTTTTTTTAATTAATTTTTTTATTGAAGTAGAGTTGACATACAATTTTATATTGGATTAAAATATACAGCAGAGTGATTTGACCATTATATTCATTATTAAATGCTCACCCCTAGTGCAGTTACTGTCAATATAGAAAAATATTACAGAAATATTGACTATATTCTCTATGCTGTACATTCATCCACATGATACACATGTTTAATTTATATTATGATTGAGATTTTGTACCTCTTTATCTATTGCACCTATTTCACCACTCACTGAACCCCTCTCCTATGGAACCATTGTCACTTCTCAGTCTCTATGAGTCTATTGCTGTTTTGTTCATTTTGTTTTGTTCTGTTTTTAGATACCACATGTAAGTGAAATCACATGGTATTTGTCTTTCTCTGCCTGGTTTATTTCATTTAGCTTAGTACCCTCTAAGTTCATCCATATTGTCGCAAATGGCATTTCTTTATTTTGTATGGCTGAACAATATTGCTTTGTGTTTATGTACCACATTTTCTTTATCCATTCATCTACTGATGAAAACTTTGGTAGAAAAAATTATTTTAAAGCTAAATTAATTAAGATAATGTGGCATTGATACAAGAATACACAAAGAAATCAGTAGAATAGAGAGTCCAGAAACAGAGCCAAGCTTATATGGGCACTTAATCTGTAAGATAAGTGGCATTGCAGAGAAATGCCTTCCATAAATGGTTCTTTAAAAATTGGAAAACCATGTGGAAAGTAGATGCCAACTTAACACATCTGTAAAAATAACTTTCATAAAATAACTTTTAATTAGATGTAACATGTAAATTGAAAGGAAAAATAGCTTCTAGAATACATTATAGGAGTGATTTTTTTTTTTTGCTGTGTTTAAATGTACAATAATATAACACCATTTAGTTAATTTATTTTAGCAAAAATTTAGGCAAAGTGATATGAAAATTTTTGGTTATTTGGATTTTACCTCGGAAAGCAAACAATGGCATGGCTGGAAGCTGAACTTCATGAAGCTCAGGAAAGTCTACATCAGAATCATATTCACCGTTTAATAGACAGAAGGCCACTTGGCAACTAAAAGTGATTATCTCCTTTTTCTGACTACCCAACACAATAACCCTACTTTTAGCCTACAGCGAATTCATTAAATCTAATTTTATTTAAACAGAGATGTGTTCCTGGTGGTCTTTATTTCTTGGCTTTAACATCAAAGAGGAAATGCGAGAGTGTTCAGCCATCGTCACATTATAGTGTAAATGGGTTTTACTGGATTATGTGACTGGTTTTTATGCCTCCAAATCCAACACATATATTATTCTTGTGTAAAATGGTGCTTTGTATCTCTTACCAAGTACAATATTAAGTTTTATTTTAGTAATTAATTTATTCAGTGCTTGAAATATTAAGCTATAGTTCCCAAAATAAGCTTTTAAAAGGCACATTTCTGTGACTCAAGAATGTTTGAATTCACAAGAAAACTCATGCCTATCAAATTACAGATACATATTTAGAATACAATTTGTTGTAATTATATGTCTCCTAAGGGGGACATGTGTATGCTACAAGAGTATGTTGGCAATCATTTTCAGTGTTCTGATTATACCCTTGATAATGTGCCTTCCTAATTCAGAGGGCAGGCACATTTTTCTTACTATGTTAATCAGCTTCTCTTCAATAATCCAGATATTTTGTTTATGTTATTTATTCCTTCCTGTTGACTTTCTGGTAATGAAATTAATGTGTCTGATTTCCCTCCTTTCAGCTCAATATTATGCTTCTATACTCATCTCCTTTAAAATGGGAATGAAAACCTCATTCTACTAGTTTCTCTTTCTGCAAACATGGTAAGGTTTTCTTATTTAGGGAAAGGTCACTGAACACACTTTTTAAAAGTTTTTTATTATCCTCACCTTACAATTGTACAATAAAATTCCTGTACTACTGAAAACACAGAAATAATATATAGTACTATTATAGTAAATGTAGAATTAGATATTCTCTTGAATGTGATTGAACAGTTAGTAAGAATATACAACCAAGTGGAATGTGTATGTTTCTTCCTTTACATCCCGGGAGCAAGAATCTGTTCATTGCTGCCCACACAGTCTTGTTCCATTTTAGATTTCCTTTTTTTATTCATGAACCCATATTTCTTAGGCATCTTCATGCTCATAGTTATATAAGATTATGTGAGTTAGCCATATGGGATTTTCAATGAAACACACACCCAAAAGTAATATTGGCTCATTTCAGCTGTGATTTTCAAGGTTTGCAGGGTTTAACTAGCATAATTTTAATTTGCTAATCTAAGATTTTTGATGGGCATATACAAAGGAGAGTCTAAATATAAACATCTGTCAAGCAATTAAAAGTTATTTGGGTTGGGATGTGTCTTTTAAAGTTTCCAAGGCTCTAGACTGGCATAACACGCAACTCTCAAACCCATACCCCTTTGACAAAAAATGTTCTATATGTGACCTACTTTGTAATAAAATTATTTTAGTTTTCTCAATTTGAAACTAACTAAAAAGGAAAATTAAAAAAAGGAAACAGTAGGAGCTCCTAAAGTTACCTTTTTCTGTACTTTCCAAACACAATATATAATTTCAGCACTGGTCTTGGTAATTTTAAATTCTCTTCAAAACACTCTTATTTGGCTACATCAACATCACCTTTTAATGTTTGTTCTAGAATGCATTTAAATATTTAACAGGAAACTAACCATTGATAATCCTTGTATATTCATACTACCCTCTGGCTGTTACATTTAGTAAATTTTTCATGAGAATATTTTGGCTCATTCTTTATCTAGTTTTCAAAAATATTTCCTTGTGAATTTGGTGGAAAATGTAAAACCTATTAATTATTGTTTGGGGAAGGAAAGTAATATATATGATATATCAAACTGAATCATATTGTTACATGTTATATTGGGCATTATTTTATGTTATAAATTATATGTCATATATCATATATAAATATATATCAATATAAAATATTGCTCCCAATTTTGGAATATATTTTGGTTATCAGGTAATCTTTGATTTCGTGTATATACTCATCTCTCTATTACTAAAACACACCAATTACAATTTAATATATTCTTCCAGATTTTATATCATCTATTACACTCAGTTTTTCAGTCAAACACTAGATTAGATGTTGCTATGAAGGTAAATGGATATGATTAATATTTACAGTCAGTTAACAGATTGACCTCCATAAAGTGGGTAGGTCTCATTCAATCAGTTTAAGGCCATAAAAGCCAAGTGTGGTTTCCTGAAGAAGAAGGAATCATGCCTCAAGACAGAAATGAAAATCCTGCTTGAGTTTCCAGCCTAACAGCCTGCCCAGTGGATTTTGGGTTGAAGATTGTAGTATCAACGGTTAACCTGAGTTCCTGGCCTACGGACCAGACTTACAAATTTCAAATTTGCTGTCCTCCACAACTGCATCAGCCAATTCCTAAAAATAAATCTCTTTCTCTTTGTTTCTTTCTGTGTGTGTGTGTGTGTGTGTGCACATGTGCGTGTGTACATTTGTGTGTACAGATAAGATAGATGACAGACATATAGATATATATCCTATTCAGCTTCTCTAGAGAATCTTGAGATACTGACATAATTTTTAAGCATAAAAGCTCACACTTATTGAAAGATTATAAGATATTAAGAGTAGGCAATATGGAAGGCTTGTTTGAGATGTAAGTTTACTGATCTAACATGAATTCTATCTATAGAATACAGTTTTCTCATGTTTATTAATGATGCTCAGTGCAGACAGAGAAAACATTCATAGGTCTATATTTGTCAGCTGATTATTAGAGAGCAATGTGGCACAAAAATATTGAGGCTATTTACAAAGAAGTATTTAAAAAAGCTAGAGCAGATACTTTATTCTTAAAACTTCAAGAACGCTGGAGTTGTATAAATAGAATAAGGTTGAATCAATAAGTTTGATGTCACAATAAATTTGAGGAATTATTACACTAGTGTTTCTAGTGATTACTAGAGGATTCAAGATTTTGGAAATTACTGTTTGGTGCTGATAATTTAATTACATGAATTTAGGAGCAAGTGTCAACAATGAAGAGGAGAAAAATATTCCTAGAGGTTCAGATATCAAGCCATTATGACACAAGTATTGGGAGAAATACACATATGGGTAATTTGTATAGTTATATGCATCACTTATGTGACTACTTATGGATTTCTTTTCTTATTTAGGAAAACCTCCACACAGTAAATCTTAAGCTATTATCTCATACTCTCTGCATTTTCACTTCATTTTGTTCCTATCAGTTATTAAGCATACATCAGGTTTATTTATATACATGATGTGAGGAAGAGATGTGACACAAATTACTTATTCCAGAAAGATTTTAGAACTCTTTACTGCAGTAATTAAATGGTGACTACTTACTATTTACAAAATTATAAAATACATTATGTGCATTTATTCTTTAGAAATAATACACGGCATTTAGAAAAAAAGGCAAATTATTCAGGAATATGTGATGAGCTTTTGTTTCTACAGAAAAGCTCATCTCATGAAAAATTTGCACAAATTTCATTGAAACCTTCTATCTAGTCACTTTTTTTTCAGATTTGTATTTTTTCTTTATTTTGGTATCGTTAACGTACAAAAACTTGAACAACATTATGGTTACTAGACCCCCTATTATCAAATTCCCCCCACATACCCCATTACAGTCACTGTCCATCAACGTAGTAAGATACTACAAAATCATTACTTGTCTTCTCTGTAAATACTGCATTTCCCATGTCCACCCCTGCTACATTATGTGTGCTAATTGTAATGCCCCGTTTTCCCCCTTATACCTCCCTTCAAACTCATCTTCCCCAGTCCCTTTCCCTTTGGTAACTGTTACTCCATTCTTGGGTTCTGTGACTCTGCTGCTGTTTTGTTCCTTCAGTTTTTCTTTGTTCTTATACTCCACAGATGAGTGAAATCATTTGATACTTGTCTTTCTCCGCCTGGCTTATTTCACTGAGCATAATACCCTCTAGCTCCATCCATGTTATTGTCAATGGTAGGATTTGTTTTCTTCTTATGGCTGAATAATATTCCATTGTGTATATGTACTATATCTTTTTTATCAACTCATCTACTGATGGACACTTAGGTTACTTCCATTTCTTGGCTATTGTAAATAGTGTGGCAATGAACATAGGGGTGCCTATGTCTTTTTCAAACTGTGCTGCTACATTCTTAGGGTAAATTCCGAGGAGTGGAATTCCTGGGTCAAATGGTATTTCTATTTTGAGTTTTTTGAGGAACCTCCATACTGCTTTCCACAATGGTTGAACTATTTTACATTCCGACCTGCAGTATAGGAGAGTTCCCCTTTCTCCACATCCTTGCCAACATTTGTTATTGTTTGTCTTTTGGATGTTGGCTATCCTAACTGGTGTGAGGTAATATCTCATTGTGGTTTTAATTTGCATTTCTCTGATGATTAGTGACCTGGAGCATCTTTTCATGTGCCTGTAGGCCATCTGAATTTATTCTTTGGAGAAGTGTCTGTTCAGCTCCTCTACCCATTACTCGTCTTACTTGTTTTTTGTTTGTTGAGGTGAGCTTTTTATATAATTTGGATGTCAACCCCTTATCAGATATGTCATTTATGAATATATTCTCCCATACTGTAGGATGTCTTTTTGTTCTACTGATGGTGTCCTTTGCTGTACAGAAGACTTTTAGTTTGATATAGTTCCACTTGTTCATTTTGGCTTTTGTTTCCCTTGCCCTGGGAGATATGTTCATGAAGAAGTTGCTCATGTTTATGTCCAAGAGATTTTTGCCTATGTTTTTTTCTGAGTTTTATGGTTTCATGACTTACATTCAGGTCTTTGATCCATTTTGAGTTTACTTTTGTGTATGGGGTTAGACAGTAATCCAGTTTCATTCTCTTACATGTAGCTGTCCAGTTTTGCCAACACCAGCTGTTGAAGAGGCCGTCATTTCCCTATTGTATATCCGTGGCTCCTTTATCATATATTAATTGACCATATATGTCTGGGTTTATATCTGGGCTCTCTATTCTGTTCCACTGGTCTACGGGTCTGTTCTTCTGCCACTCCCAAATTGTCTTGATTACTGTGTCTTTGTAGGAGAGTGTAATTCTCCCTGCTTTATTCTTCCTTCTCAGGACTGCTTTGGCTATTTGGGGTCCTTTGTTATTCCATATGAATTTTAGAACTATTTTCTCTAGTTCATTGAAGAATGCTGTAGGTATTTTGATAGGGTTTGCATTGAATCTGTAGATTGCTTTAGGCAGGATGGTCATTTTGACAATATTAATTCTTCCTATCTAAAAGCATGAGATGAATTTCCATTTATTAATGTCCACTTTAATTTCCCTTAAGAGTGTCTTGTAGTTTTCAGGGTATAAGTCTTTCACTTCCTTGGTTTGGTTTATTCTTAGGTATTTTATTCTTTTTGATGTAATTGTGAATGGAATTGTTTTCCTGATTTCTCTTTCTGCTAGTTCACTGTTAGTGTATAGGAATGCAACAGATTTCTGTGAATTAATTTTGTATCCCACAACTGTGCTGAGTTCAGATATTAGATCTAGTAGTTTTGGAGTGGAGTCTTTTGTTTTTTTTTTATGTATAATATCATGTCATCTGCACATAGGAACAGTTTAACTTCTTCTTTGCCTTTCATTTTTTTGTGTTGTCTGATTGCTGTGGCTAGGACCTCCCGAACTACATTGAATAAATGTGGGGAGAGTGGGCATCCTTGTCTTGTTCCCGATCTTAAAGGAAAAGCTTTCAGCTCCTTGCTGTTAAGTTTAATGTTGGCTGTGGGTTTGTCATATATCGCCTTTATTATATTGAGGTACTTGCCTTCTATACCCATTTTCATGAGAGTTTTTATCATGAATGGATGTTGAATTTTGTCGAATGCTTTTTCAACATCTATGGAGATGATCATGAGGTTTGTCCTTCTTTATGTTAATGGAGTGGATAATGTGGATGGATTTTCGAATGTTGTACCATCCTTGCACTGTGAGATGAATCCCACTTGATCATGATGGATGATCTTTTGATGTATTTTTGAATTCGCTTTGCTAATATTTTGTTGAGTATTTTTGCATCTATGTTCATCAGGGACATTGGTCTGTAATTTTCTTTTTTTCTGGGGTCTTTGCCTGGTTTTGGTATTAGAGTGATGTTTTCCTCACAGAATGAGTTTGGGAGGATTCCCTCCTCTTCTACTTTTTGGAAAACTTTAAGGAGGATGGCTTTTAGGTCTTCACTAAATGTTTGATAAAACTCAGCAGTGAAACCATCTGGTATAGGTGTTTTGTTCTTAGGTTGTTTTTTGATTACCAATTCAATTTCTTTGCTGGTAATTGGTCTATTCAGATTTTTTGTTTCTTCCTGGGTCAGCCTTGGATGGTTGTATTTTTCTAGAAGTTGTCCATTTCTTCTAGGTTATCCAGTTTGTTAGCATATAATTTTTTATAGTATTCTGTAATAATTCTTTATATTTATGTGGTGTCCATAGTGATTTTTCCTTTCTCATTTCTGATTCTGTTTATGTGTGTAGACTCTGTTTATTTCTTGATAAGTCTGGCTAGGGGTTTACCTGTTTTGTTTATTTTCTCAAAGAACCAGCTCCTGCTTTCATTGATTCTTTCTATTGTTTTATTCTTCTCAATTTTAGTTATTTCTGCTTTAATCTTTATTATGTCCCTCCTTCTACTGACTCTGGGCCTCATTTTTTTTTCCTTTCCTAGTTTCATTATTTGTGAGTTCTGAGTGTTCATCTGGGATTGTTTTTCTTTACTGAGGTAGGCCTGTATTGCAATATATTTCCCTCTTTGAATGGCCTTCACTGCGTCCCACACATTTTGTGGTGTTGAATTATTGTTGTCATTTGTCTCCATATATTGCTTGAGGTCTATTTTTATTTGGTCATTGATCCATTGATTATTTAGGAGCATGTTATTACACCTCCACGTTTGTGGGCTTTTTAATTTTCTTTGTGTAATTTATTTCTAGTTTCATGCCTTTGTGATCTGAGAAGCTGGCTGGTACAATTTCAATCTTTTTAAATTTACTGAGGTTCCTTTTGTGCCCTAGTGTATGATCTATTCTTGAAAATGTTCCATGTGAGAAGAATGTGTATCCTCCTGCTTTTGGATGGAGTGTTCCGCAGTTTTCCCTTAGGTCCATCTGTTCTAATATGTTGTTCAGTGCCTCTGTCTCTACTTATTTCCTGTGTGGTTGATCTGTCCTTTGGATTGAGTGGTGTGTTGAAGTCTTCTAACATGAATGCATTGCATTCTATTACCCCTTTAATTCTGTTAATATTTTTTTCACATATGTAGGTGATCCTGTGTTGGGTGCATAGATATTTATAATAGTTATATCTTCTTGTTTGACTGACCCTTTTTTCATTATGTAATGTACTTCTTGTCTCTTGTGACTTTCTTTGCTTTGAAGTCTATTTTTTCTGATACAAGTATTACAACTCTTGCTTTTTTCTCCCTATTAGTTGCATTAAATATCTTTTTCCATCCCTTTACTTTCAGTTTTTGTATGTCTTTGGGTTTGAAGTGAGTCTCTTATAGGCAGCATATAGATGTGTCTTGCTTTTTTATCCATTCAGTAACTCTATGTCTTTTGATTGGTGCATTCACACCATTTACATTTAGGTTGAGTATCGATAGGTATGTACTTATTGCCATTTCAGGCTGTAGATTTGTGGTTATCAAAGGTTCAAAAGCAATTCCCTTACTATCTAACAGTCTAATTTAATTCACCTCATATGCTATTACAAAACAACCTAAAGATTCTTTTTTTTTCCTCCTTTTTCTTCCTCCTCCATTCTTTGTATGTTATGAATCATATTCTGTACACTTTGTCTCTTGCGTGACATCTATTTAGCCTTAGGAATACTTCCATCTATAGGAGTCCTTCCAAAATTCACTGTAGATGTGGCTTGTAGCAGGAAAATTCTCTCAGCTTTTGCTTATCTCAAAATTATTTAATCCTTCCTTCAAATTTAAATGGTAACCTTGGTGGTACAGTATTTTTGGTTCAAGGCCCTTCTGCTTCATTGCATTAAATATATCATGCCACTCCCTTCTGGTCTGTAAGTTTTCTGTTGAGAGTCTGATGATAACCTGATGGGATTTCCTTTTTATGTGATCTTTTTCTATCTCTAGCTGCTTTTAAAGTCTGTCTTTATCCTTGATATTTGCCATTTTAATTATTATATGTCTTGATGTTGTCTTCCTTGGTCCCTTGGGTTGGGAGATCTGTGCACCTCCATGGCTTGAGAGACTATCTCCTTCCCCAGATTGGGGAAGTTTTCAGCAATTACCTCCTCAATGACACTTTCTATCCCTTTTTCTCTCTCTTCTTCTGGTACCCCTATTATGCAAATATTGTTCCATTTGGATTGGTCACACAGTTCTCTCAATATTCTTTCATTCTTAGATATTCTTTTTTCTCTCTGTTCCTCAGCTTCTTTGTATTCCTATTCTCTAATTTCTATTCCATTTACCATCTCTTCTACTACATCTACTCTGATTTTAAATCCCTCTATGGTATGTTTCATTTCAGATATGGAATTTCTTAATGATTGAATCTCCATCTTAAATTCATTCCTGAGTTCTTGAATATTTTTCTGTACCTCCATAAACATGTTTATAATTTTTATTTTGAATTCTCTTTCAGGAAAATTGCTGAGTTAGGTTTAATTTGGCCCTCTTTCTGGGGTTTGTGAGATTTTGGTCTGAACCATGTTCTTTTGTTGT
This sequence comes from Smutsia gigantea, assembly GCA_032199065.1. Classification (NCBI taxonomy): domain Eukaryota; kingdom Metazoa; phylum Chordata; class Mammalia; order Pholidota; family Manidae; genus Smutsia; species Smutsia gigantea. The sequence continues at coordinate 108,239 of JAVSCE010016682.1, read as the reverse complement.
TTTCTATTTCTGTGTGGTGCCCACTAGTGCACAGAAGCTCCAGTTTCTGGAGCTGCTCAGCCCCTGGAGTGAGGTTGATGGTCGTAGAGGGGCAGAGCTGGTGCCTGGGAGGAGGAAAGATGTGTTTCCTGATTCCTGTCTGTGCTGCCTGTCTCCAGTGTCAGAGCCAGTGGGCCAAGCACACAGGTGTAAGCCTCTGTGCTTTGCCTCTCTAGCTGTTGTAGGCAGGGCCTCCCTGTGGCTGGCCTGATGCCTGCGCAGTGACTGCCAGTTTTTGAGCCGTTGCATGCAGGCTAGAAGGAAGGTGCAGCAGGCTGTGTGTCACAGTGGGGGGCCTCAGAGCTGAGTAGGCAGCCAGGGGAATGGAGCACCTGAAGCTCCTCAAAGTTCCCAACCAGCCTGGCAGAGAGTGCCCAGACAACTTTATCCAGCTTTCCCTTCTCCTGCACAGCAAGCTCTGTGCAAACCCCACCCATTCAGCAGCCCTCTCACTGCTAGGAAGCCTCTCAGACTGATCGCCTTTCCTCTGACACAGAGCGGTCGAATATGGATCCCCTCCTCCACAAACAGCTGGAATGTCAGTCTCTCAAGCACTCCGTCTGTCTGAGCTTCCCAACGTCCAGAACACCACACAGTATAGGTTTCTGCTCACAAAGCAGATCTCAAGGGCTAGGTGTTCAGCAGTCCTAAGCTTCTACCCCCTCCCTGCTCCCTTTCTCTTCCTCCTGCTGGTGAGCTGGGGTGGGAGAAGTGCTTGGGTCCCGCCAGATTAAGGCTTTTGTATGTTATCCTCTTTCTGAGGTCTCCTCTGTTCGTGAGGTCTGTATGCAGTCTGGTTCAGCCTTCTTTCTTGTTGCTGTTATAGGGTTAGTTGCATTATTTAACTATGTTTTTGTACTATTTGTGGTTTTGGGAGGAGTTCTCTGTCTCACCTCTCACGCCGCCATCTTGAATCTCTACTACCTAGTCACTTTGAACTAAAAATGTTGAAATATACTTCTGATAGACATTTAAATGTCTTGCCCTCAAAGTTTACAACAAAGTATTATTTGTAAAAGAATAATTAAATTTTAAATGGTTCAAACAACTTAAAAAAGCATTATAATTATGCTTTGGGAAAAGATAGGTTCTCTTGCAGCACATCAACTGTCCTGAAGAGAATGTCAAGAGAAGCTAGTTAACATGAAAAAATGAGTAAACAAGCAAACAAGTTAAATATATTCAAAGGTATCAGAGATCTCCCAAGGCCACAGACACCTGAGGGAACACAATTCTAGGGAAATGGGGGTAGTGCTGAAATTTGGTTAGTTAACATGTTCACAAAAATAGAAAAAATATGTAAAAATAGAAACAAGGATAGCTTACAGCATAAAATAATTGAAATATGCAAAAATAAATGCGATTGCACTTCATAGAACCAAAAAAATACAATAACCGAAAGAAATTGCTCAATAGATAGATTTAACAGCAACTCAGTGGAAGCAGGATCAGAATATAAGTAAACTGAGAGATTGGTCAGAAAAATCTCTGGATAGAAGTACAGATAAAAGATGATCTAAATAGAAAAGAAAAGAGTGTATGTATAACAGAAGAGTGAAGAAGTATTTCATATTAGTAAATGAAGTCCAAGAAGAGGGGAAAAAAAATAAAGAGTGGGAGGGAGACAAGAGAGAGAGAGAGAGAGAGAGAGAAACATAAAGAGAGAGAGTTATCAATATGTGTCATCTCCAGGATTCTGTTGGGTTCAGGGAAGAGACAGAGTCAGAAAACCATGCTATTTTTCCATCTATTTGGGGAAAAAAAGTTGCAAAAAGTTTAGAAATTAGAGAAAGAGACTGAAGTCATATTTGAGAAAGTAGTAGCTGAATGTTTTCCAAATTCACAAGTGGTCTTAAGTCAGGGATTCAAGAAGCTGTGCAAATATCAGTCAGAATACAAAGAAAACTAGAGACAAGGAAAGATATTTTCCAAGCAAAGTAAAAAAAAAAATCATTTTACCTTTAAAGGAGTAAAAATAAAATTGAAGACTAAATATCAGAAATGTTGAAAATCTCAAGTTAGTGGATGGTATCTTTAAAGTAAATCATATAAAGAATTGCATAGAAAAAGAGTCCTTCAAGAATGAAATCAAAATAAAAACATGTTCAGCCAAAGAAAATCGGAAAGCCTTCAGCCACAGTGAACATGCACTAAGAGAAAGTCTAGAGAGTCCTTCAAAAAGAAAAAAACCCCAGACTTAAGTATGGAAATGCAGGAAGAAGTGAATAAAGAGCAACTTAAAAGGTAAATATGAGTGTAAATATAAATAAATATTGACTGTAAAAATACGGTTAATAACATTGCTGGAATAATGTTGGATTTAATATAAATGTAGAATTACAGAATTTGGTAATGTTGGGAAGATAGAAAAATGATAATATTAATTTTTAAGCAAGGATCATTTCTCTTTAGAGTAAATAGGGAATAGCTAAAAACAATAAAACTGTCAATATAGAGGATAACTTGAATAATAACAAGAACATCAACCATATATGATTTTCAGCCACTACAAATTTTGAAATGATTGAAGTATATCCATAGCTCCTTTGAGCTTAGTAATTAATATGTATAGCACCTCTGCAGAGGTTTGAATTTTTATCCAAGTCTAATGAAGCTTTTCTATTAATGTGTTTTTATTAGGCATCTTTGAATATGTATGTGTGACAATCACTTACATTTTCTCATATGTAACATCGATTATAAACGTCAAAGATTTTTTCTCTCCTGAAGGGTATTTTAATCATGAGAATTATTTTTTCATCCAATAGTTTCACTTTTTACATTTTTTAAGCTACATTGTTATCTTTATTAGAATGAATAGCTACACTGATCCTATTATCACAGGTTTTTAGAAAATCTGGCAGTCGATAACTAGAGGGAGATTATATTAATTTACTTTCCATCAGCTTTTGAAATAACTATTTCTTTAGCATTTTACCTCTTATTAAAGTAAGGAGAGGCAAAGCTGGATAATGGGGCTTTTTCATTAGTTTTCTCTTCAAGGCCATTGAAAAGGACTCTTGGGGTAATTTCTGCAGGTTTAAAAAACTCACAGACAACTTGAATTTTTTTCACCTAAATCACATCCTTGATACTGAGTAATGCCACTTTCACTGTTACAGTAATATCTTATCAGATTGCCTTTCCAGAGAAACAAAATTAGTATTAGTCAAGAGCCTCTTAATATTTCTAATTAAAAAAGAGTACTGTCAAACAAGGTTATTATATGATACATTGTATACTAGTGTTTAATATAAAGAAAAGACTATTAATGAGAATGTTATTCTATTTACTAACAACACGTGAATAGTAAAGCTTACAGGATCACAAGTATGCCTCAAATTATACTTTCTATATTTTTGAGATTGATTGGCTAAAATTTTTACGTTGACTCCATAAGATATTTATATTTTAAACCTCAAATTGCAGGTTTAGATCTTGGGCTTCAGAGGCTTAATATTTGTTAAGTATCTATTATTTTTGTGTATTTGGGTAAGCTTCCTCACATTTATTTCTCCCTAATCCACTTCAGAATACAGTCAAGTATGTAAATATACATACATATTTCTTATTATATTTCTAAATATATTAAAATATTTTATTTCACATATAACAGGGGGCAATTAATAAAAAATAATATTTCTGAGGACATGTTATTTTCAAGATAATTGTAATATTATCCCTGTACTGTGTCTGGTTTGTCTAGTGGCAAGATGCCTCTAGTAGAATGAGGAAAAATGTTGTGGAATTAAGGTTATAAAGAGCAGAAGAACAGGACTAGCACATGAAAAGCAGCCAGTAAAATAATAATATTTGTAGAACTTCCATAAATGACTACATGTTAGTCAAAATAAGGAATTCCAGTATGAGTATATATACAAGATCTAGACTATTGGGACTGGTTTGTTGACCTGTTGCTTACAAAATATCAGCCCAGAATTGAGGGATTTTCTGTTTATAGGAAGGATATAGTTGAGCGCTCTAGACCAAGGCTCATATAGCAAAAAACTAGAAAAAGGCAGATAAAATTACCTATTGACAGAACTAAAAGAAAAATTAGAAAATATATATTTATTCATTTTTTTTATATTACTATACCTTTCTCATTAACAGTAGACAATCAGGGAGAACCCATAGAGACTTAGTAGGTTTGAAAACACAGCTAACACAACTAACAGCTAAATATAACTGACAGCTAAATAACAAGGCACCCAAAAATCTATAATTATATATTCATTTCAAAATCACCATTTACTGGACCATACAGAAAGTCTCAACAAGTTTTCAAGTGATATAATTATAGAGTATATTCTCTGATCAAAATGGCAAGTAAGTTAAAAGCCAATAATAAGACTATATTTTCACCCTAAATATTTAGAAATTAACAATCCACTTTTACATAGGTATGACGCACAGAAAAAGAAATCACTAGAAAACATAAGAAATAATTGAAAGTGAATTTGAAATCGAGTGTGAAAGCATGACATTTTGAAACTTATAGACTGCGGCTAACACCCTCCCACAGCAACCTGTTTTTGGAAATTTTGCATGAAGTTTCTATAAACTTTTCTGACAGGTTTCTTTGTGGATTCATGCATCACTTTCTCTTCAGTAGGTATATAGGAGGGGAATTGCTTTGTTGTATGCTGCACTGATTACAGTTAGTTGGAGGAAGAAACAGCTCACATGATTCCACAGGATTTATCATCTCTAAAACATGCTCCTTGTTTTGCTTCCTCCGATGATTGATCATAAAGAGCACAAAGATCACCCCTATCACATGCTCTTCAACATAAATTTCAATGTAATGTGGGAACACTTTTATGAATTTCCCTCTCTGTTGAAATGACATTTTGACAACCTGGGACCGGATGGTAATTTGAGGTGTCAAACTAATTTTATGTTGTTCCATAATAGAATCAAATTCAACTAATGCTCAACAACAAAGGAGAGTGTAACTTGAAGAAACATCAGGTTATTTTCTAGTCCAAAATCCCAGTGTTCGCCTCTGGGAGTCAAATAGGTTTGTGTCAAAGGTTCAAATCAGTATGATCAAGCATAGCAGACTCCAATATAATTTGAGCGTGGGGAGGCCGAATGTACCAGAGCGATTGATTGAGCAATGTCTCTGAAACTTCAACAAAGGTTTTTGTTGTTCAGAGCCTTCTTAAATTCAGCTGTTTTCCTGGTAACTTTGTTGAGAGGCTAATAAAATTCCCAGATGTATTATGTGGTTTCTCCAGAAACCAAACATCTCAGTCAATAACTTTGAGCTGTCAAAGACAATATGTTTTTTATTGTTGAAAGAATATTTCTATTAACTCCAGTCAGAATTACATAAAAATTTTACCTTTTTTGCTACAACCTGTAATTTGGTCAGGTTAATCAGCACAGCGTTCAAGAGTCCTTATGAAGTTTTCACAATCCTCAACCCATTTTATCTATACCTGTGCAGACGGCCTCAGAACCCCTGCTGGGAGTTACACCAACAAATCTTGCATCTTATCACTTGCACTCATAATTCTCTCCTTTACCTGGCACCCATTTTAATAAGCATGGATTCTAGAAGTTACTTCTTTTATGACATCACCCAATTGCAAAGTTAGGATAAATTAGTATGTTAAAATCTTTAACATTTTGAGGAGTTGTTGAGACAGTTAAATTACCTAATGTCTTATAGTGATCTAGTAAAATTTTAGTCATTTCAACAGTGTTCAGACAGCTAATTAGCAGTGAAATGAAAAAAGGAATACATAAATGAATAATACTAACATTCTCTCATCATTCATTCCCATTGGTTTGAGCTGGGCAAGGATATTGGTAACAACTTCCTCACAATATTCTCCATATTCTCCTACCAAACAACAGAAGATAATAAGTTGAGTTGGAACCCTTTTTATGAAACATCAAGTATCACTTAGGGCAAAGGCATAGAATTAAGGGAAAGTTTATATCATATTAAAGTCATATAACATCATCATATAAAAATAGGATCATATAAAAAATCAACAGGTTGATTGCATTCTCAATATTTCACTGGCCTTAGTGTTTCATCACTTCTGTTCAATATTTCAACATCAGGTTTCCATCAGTTTCTGTTATGTACGCAAGAGCACCTGCTTCATGACTAAGAGTTGTGCTTATAGTTGGAAACTCTCACTAAAATTTCCCTTCAACTTTTTTTCCAAGAAGCAGGCCTATTCTGAGAATACTGCCCCTCTCAAGGGAAAGTATCTCATTGTTTTAAAGTAAGAGAAGAGAATTTCTGGTCTCTTCCATCCTCATTGTCTCCCCATCATACTATGTCACTCTTTACTCCTTCTAATCACTGTTTTCTCTCCACTGTATAATTAGCCTTAATTCATTGTTCACAACATTTGTGCCCAAGGTAAAATTAGCAATCATGTGAATGAATTCTACCTGCCATTTCCTCGACTTTGTCAATCCTCAACAGTTCTGCTCAACTATATATTAACTTCCCCATTCGCTGCCATTTGATGACATGCTTTATCATCCAAAATCATTGTACCTCTGCAATCATGAACTCTAATGATTATAAGCTCTAGTATTACACATATTATTGTTTTAAACTCTCCTTCAGTAAACTCCAGTATTATAAATCCCTTTCCTTACATCCCTAACACTCATTTACTCCTATTTATTCATGCCCTTCCTCTTAGGTGTGTGGACTGTGCAATCTCAACATGATCAACCTGGTAACTGCATTTCCCAGGATGGCCTTTTCTGTATGGTCCTGGGTTAGAGTTGACATGAGGAGAAACTCAGGTAGGATTGAGAATATAGATGTGAAGCTATGCTGGGCAGCTGCATCTGGGAGGTCTTTCTCTTTGCACAGGTGAAACCTCAGCAGCCTAGATGGGGGAGGATTCTTGACTCTGAAGGAGAAAGAAATCTCGAACAGGTCAGACTAAGGAAGTGTTGGCTAAGGAAGGAATTCATTAGAGCTAGAGTGGAAATGAGTGGTAGTGGCCTTGCAGGGGGCTGAGAACAGGAAAGTGCAGAGGGAAAGAAAGTTCACTGAACATTTCCTTGGTATAGGGCAGATTCCCTTGCCATCTCTTAAATTCAGGGTCACTTAGTGTCCTGTGTCCACTTGGATCTGCGCTGCATGGACCCTAGCCCCTACCACCTTAGGATTTGGGGGAGCCACAGAGCACGGATGAAGTGAGATTGTGTTCTGAGAACTTCGCAAAGAAAGATTTTCAGGCAGGTTCCTGCAGCTGCATTTCCTTCTGGGTCTCCTGGGTGATGGTTACTTGCAGGCCCAAATCTGAGCTCTCAGCAGCCCCTCCCTACTATTCAAGAGTAAAGCGGAGACTAACTGAAGACTTAGAAATAGAAGGAAATAGCAAAGAAAATAAAGATGCTTACCACTGGAAAAGCTCAGAGAGACAAACCGCAATTAAGCTGAGCAGTGAGAAAGCTTTAAAGTTACACACTTAAAGAGAGAAGAAGTGTGGGTGTCCTCAGAGAGCAGGTGCATTAAAAGGTTGGGGATTCCCTCTTTTAAGGATTTTTCAGAGGGCCAGTGGGTATAGACTTGTAGAGTGGTCTCAAAATGCTTATCTCCAGTGGTAGACATTAAGTCTCTTCTATTGTCAGTCCTCCAGGTAATTCTGCAAAATTAACACAAGAAATTGGTCAGTTCTTCTCCATGATAGCAGCTTCCCTCTGGGAACATATCAGTCAAGACCTCCTGCCCTGTCCCCAAGGTGAGCTGCGTCACTGTCTGTTTGCTATGTTAGGAATCTTACTTCTTAACTTCCTGGTTTTTAAAATGGAATCTTAGCTTAAGATGGAGTCCTTCCTGTTCCTATTCTATGTTTATATTTCAGCATTTGTCATCACAGGCAGGAAAAGTTAACTCTGATGCTTGTCCCAGGTCCCAGCCCTCCCTCAAAGCTATTGACCTTACTCTCAGAAGATCATTGTCATCAGATATTTTGATGCAGAGTCCTTGGCCTTATTTATTCTTTCACCACTTTGACTTCTAGTCCTGATGATCAGGAGCTGCTCCAGGGTCGCCAGCAAAGTGTGATAACTACACAGAGACCATAGTAAGATGACTAGTCATGCCAGCTTTCCTGGGAGATGACACTGACAGTGCTAAAACTGGAATAGTCCCAGAAAAATAGGATGTATATATAGCATTATTCAAGTATTAGGAAATTCAGAGGCCATCTTTTTGTATTTTTATGATGAGTAAGAAGTTTTGCTTAAATATATTTTTCATTCTATCTCTTATTTATCCAACAAATATTTGTGTACCAGGTGCTGTTTTATGTATTGAGAATATGTGGGGAAAGGGGTATCATAATTAGTGCACATGGTGTGTGGGGTCACGGGGAAGACAGTGTAGCTCAGAGAAGGCAAATAGGGACGCTGTGGCATCTTACTACACTGATGGGCAGTGCGGGGACTCGATAATAAGGGTGAATGTAAAATAAGGGTGAATGTAATAACCACATTGTTTTTGTAGTGAAACCTTCATAAGAGTGTATATCAATGATACCTAATAAAAAAAAAGAAAAAAAGAGCATGTACATGGGGGTGGACAGACTGGTCTGAAAATAGTAAATAAACAAGATAGTTTAGTAATGATAGTTGTTAGGAGAAAGGAAGGGAGGGTGGAAGGGAAGGAGGTGGAGAGGGAGCCAGGTAGGCAGGCAGGCCACCTAGACTGATATGATTTTAAATAGTTGGCAAGAGGAGATTGAAAGTCTGGACTTGATCTGGTGGTCATGGGAGGATCTGCTTTTGGTTTTAGTCTTAAATGTCAGTAAGTAGCCAACAATGAGTATCCCCAAGGCAAAGAATTACAGAGACAAGGAAAAGTGCAAAGTGCAAAGAAGTATGAATAAAATTAGCTTGAAGACGAGAAATCTAGGTTGTTTGGTGAGCATAATGTGTAGGGAATCAGAACTGGCCCATGCCATTCAAGAATTACCTTTGATAAAGCAAGGCTTTTCATCCCTGTAAAATAATTTTTCCTTCCCATTTTTGATTTATGAAGATCCCCATCCAGAGACATTTCCAACACATATTCTTACATCAAAACATACTTTATAACTTCAAAACCGCACAACCACGTATTTTCTGTAATGGCAGAAATAGAATATGGTAAATCATTATGGTATGGTATATATAAAAATATAGTGAAAATACAATAAAGCCAGATACTATTAATAACATAAACTGATGATATTTTAAAGCCAGTTTGTTCTGCTCAGTTTTTCATAGTGGCCAATGGAATATAAGTTTCCAATGTCAAGATTCCTTTAAGGAAACTCAAAGTTACTGAAGGGACCCTCCAGGAGAAATGCTAAAATCTTTGCTGTGTAACACAGGGCTTTTTTTTAATGTTAACTCTCAGCTTCTTCTAATTAAAAACTGGAATGACCATACTGAGTCCCTCAGGAGGCTAATGCCTTTTCCACGTGCCATTTCATGCCCAAGGAAATAAAACAAGGAGCATGATCAAACCATAGCAGTTACTACCTTGATTGGGAAATGGCTTTAAGAAAGCTTCTTGCCCTTGCTTGTATTTGATGGATTATCTATTCAGTGTTTTAGTGCTTTGTTCATCTATAATTGACCAAGGAAGTGATGAGCTACAGATGGTCCAGGTTTTTTACGGCGCTGAGGCAGCATGCAACAGTTTGCTTGCTTTTGCACATGCAAGCAGTTCAGTTTCACAAGTAAAGCGTAAAAATAACTTCTGTGCATAGATAACATAGTTCATCTGTTAAAATACAGGGTAAAACCAAATCCAAAGAGCATTTTGGTTGAACAAACAAGGAATTATAATGAATAATGTTGCAGCAATGTAACAGATGTAGGACAACGACAGTCTGGCTGATGTATGAACATAAAAATGTTTTAGACAGGAAGCCATGGGGCACTACTGTTTCTCATTACTTATTTTTTAAAAAGTTAGAATCTAAAATCAAGTTAGTGATATTTAAGAATCAAATTTCTGCTTGTTCGTGGTTGAGATTTTATCTGTTTAATTTTAGATTTAAGAAATAGGCTTCTTTAAAAGTAAAACTTTGTCTTCCAAGTAAAAGGAAATTAAACTAATATTGACATTAAAGTTATGTGAAAAGTTTTAATAAGAAAAATACTTTTTTGTCTCTAGGCCTTCTAATGCAAACATAGTGCTTTTGTAAGTTTATGTTCCTTTTGATTGTTATTCAAAATTTTTCCAAAATGAGGAGACTGATTAATGAAAATAGTATTTGAAAGTTGGTGTGTTTTATTTACCTCTATAATCTCTGCACTTGGATTAGTGTCTAAGGATTCAATAAATATTTTTGTTTAAATGAATATATGGAATATACTTGATCATTCGGCTTGTATTAATAAAAAATTTTTATGTTATGATATAAAGGAGTGGGATATAAAAGTGTTTATATATTATATTCCCTTATAAAAAATATTATGCACAGAGAAAAAAAACAACCTAAACAAACAATATTCTCTTTGAGATAATTAAGAATAGTTTATTTTTTCTTCTGCATTATTTCTTGAATTTTGCATCTCTATAAAAAATATTTTAAATTACATATATGTATTTTTCAATGAAGGAAGATTAATCTATTCATGGAACCCACCAAGGGAAAAATATTTTAGAGTTTACATAAAAATATGAAACTTCCTAAGCAAATGCTTCCATTTTATTTTGTATAGCTACATAAAATCTGCATCCTTTGGGAAAATATGTAAATGTATTAAATATTTTCACAAGGTACATAATAATAAGGAAATAAGAAAATGACTAGGAAAACTGCTATCTTAATTAATTTATTAAGTTAATTGAGCATAATTTTTCAGATTTAACCCAATCATCTCTTATAGCAAATATTTGCAGTGAATAAGGCTTTTGGTTACTTTTTTATATTAAATATGTCATGATATTTCCTTTATATTTATATAGAAACAGTTTTTGAAAAGAGGATTAAGAGTTTTCAGTAATTTCCTCTTTTTTACTACACTAGATAATATGATTCACACTTTCTTAGAGGAATGTGTCCTTTGGTTGCTTGTCTGAGAGTAATGATAATTTTTGCTCATCTGTCCTGCATTATTACAAAACTTCCCTTAGTTACTCGGACACAGATTTCTGAACATGTTGTTTGTGCATAAAGGCCTAGACGGTGATAATATCTTTAAAGACACATTTCCCTTCACCCCGTGGATTCTTTGCTCACTTATTCATTTAATGAACGAGCATTTATTAAGGCTCTGTTACATAATTATGTACTCTACAGTTGCAAAAAGCCCCCACAGGAATCGAACCTATAGACTTGGCTTGCTAAGTGCGTTGCTTTAATTAGTTGAGCTGCTCCAGACAAATTCATGAATATAATCTACAGACACCCTTACACGGAGATCACACACAGAGTCACCCACCTATTTATAATTCACACATTCAAATATAAAATCACTACTAGCAAATACACATCACTCACTTAAATGCATCCCATGAGTGGCAGTTTCCAGCAACATCAAGCCCGTGCAGCAAGTAGCAACCGCAGTGTTTGGGCTTGTTTTCAGTTTGGTTCGCGGTTTCAGGACAGGACATCACCCAGGCAGTGTTTGGACCACAGTACTTAGCACCCGCAGTCAAGAAAGGCTATTGAGACTAAACTTTTCATGTTTCTCAAACGTACTTTCACCAGTCAAGGCTTAATGGGAAGCCTCCACCCCCCACCACACCTACCTTACCTCACCACTCCTTGCACGTAGATATGTGCCCTGGATATGTCCTCGTTCTCTCCTGAACTCAGAACCATCAGCTTTGTCCTCTGGGACTGTGATCCTAAAATTAATACATTTTTCCACATCCCCAAGCTCTTCTCAACAAGTTTTCTCTACGTTTTGGTCTTAACGGACATCTGGCTCTCTCATGGTGATGCTCCCTCTTCTGGAGTCTCTTTCACTCATCGTTCACACCTGCTTCTCCCTTCCTTTAAGAAGTCCGGTTCCATTGTCCCATTGAAGTCTAAACAACTGTGAAGATTCTACCCTTAACCCCTGGCCTGGTTTTATTTACTTATTAACATCAATTGGCCTTTAGTTTAGATCTATGTATGTTTTATGAATCTAACAACTGACATAGCCTTTGTCCATAATCAACTCAATTTTTTTGGATGTCTTCAAAATGCACTTTGATGATTTCCAGATTTCTAGCCTCTTAGCTCCTTTGCCTCCTTTACTTTAAACTGTTCTCAGTATAACCTGCCAGTCTGTGCTCACTCCTTGATACATAGTTTTTTCCAAATTTCTATTACATATTCTACTGTATAATCATAACTTCCTCTTTTAGCTTTCTTTTAAAACCATTCCCAGGAAAGCCATTTTTTAAAGCAATGAGTCTTAATACTTTTTTAGATGGTTCAGTTATTTTTATTTTCTTTACAATTCACTTTTAAAAATGAGATATTATATATGGCACAGCAAATATAGTCTCTGAAAAAACTTGATGACTAAAACTTTGGGACAATCAATAATAAAATAAGTGTCAAATACCACACAATAACTAAACTGCAATTAAATTTACCCTATAAATTTATCTGTGATTTAGCTTCCACAAATCAAGGCATCTTCTGGACAATATCATTTTTCTATCCAGCATTTTGGAGAGATAATGACATATAACATTGTATAAGTTTAAGGTGTTTACTGTAATGATTTAATACACATACATATTGCAAAATCATTACTACAGTAAGGTTAGTTAACATGTTCATCACCTCATACAACTACTATTTTTTTTTGTAGTGACAGCATTTAAGATTTACTCTCTTAGCAACTTTCAAGTATATAATTCAATATTATTAAGTATATTCACTATGTTGCTTGTTAGATCCCCACACCACATTCATCCTAAAACAGGAACTTTGTACCTTTTGACCAAGATTTCCCATTTCTCTAATCCCCAGCCTCTGGCAACCACCATTCTACTCTCTGTTTCTATGAGTTTGCTTTTTAGAGATTCTATATATAAGTGAGATCATATAGTATTTGTATTTCTCTGACTTATTTCACTCATATAATACTCTCAAAGTCCATCCATTTTGTCACACTGACAGAATTTCCTCCTTTTTATGGCTGAATAATATTCAATATATATATGTATAATATATATACATAACATTTTCTTTATCATTTCATCTATAGATGGACACTTAGGTTGTTTCCATGTCTTGACTATTAAGAATAATGCTGAAATGAACATGAGAAAGTTAAAATCCCTTCTCACCTAGTTAATCCCTACTCTTGTTTCCACATATTATTTCAATCTTTTCTTCCTTAGGGGAATAATCCCAACTTCCCCTCATTAGCTTCTCAAAGAATATGGTCTCACTATGTATTGATATAACTAACTCATTGACTAACGAAGGTCTTCATTAAACTAGAAACTTAGAGAGCAAGTTATTTTTTCCCTCATCACCATGTCATCAGCAACTAATGTAGATCTGGCAATGTTTCCATAATTATCACTAGATCTGCTGACACAAGGAATCACACACTAGCACACTTCAAGTCTAGGAAATGACTTTCATTTTTTGTCTATCTGAATATGTTAGCACAGACATAGCCATATTATAATGATTTTGAATATATCTGAATAAAAGGAGACATGGGTCAGGTAATGAGTGAATACAACCTTAAGTAAAAGAAGAGTTAAATTGAAGTGAACAGGCAAATAATTAGTTAAAAATTATAGTAGTTATATGAACTGATAATTGAAGGATATGGAGTAACAGGATTGTAGATTTTAAACAGTGAAATATCATCACTTAGAAGCACTGAAGAAAGGCATTTTTGCATTTATCATTTTCTCAAGGACTTTCTATATGATGCGATTTAGAGACGTAAGTGTCTGAAAATTGAATGACAACTAAACAGATGACACTACTGAAAGAAAGGTTCAGGACTCTGCTCCAGATGAAACCTTCAGATCCAGGAGGAAGCAGAGAGCTCTAGGACTCTCGAAAGTCTTATTTTATGTGTCCACAGAGAGAATGTAAGAAAAGAGATGCAACTAAAATCTGGAATGGCCTTCTAAGTTTCTACTGGCTCTGACCATCTAATTCTCTAGTGCTAGTTTTAGATGACTGAAAAAAATTCCAGAGAAAAAGAATTTTGTATCCATGGAAACCTTTTTATGAAGTTGGTTGGGGTAAAGTATGGCTGTCTATATTTTTGGTGAGGATGAACTCTGCTACCTGTAAAAGCAATATTAAAAGTCCCCTAGGGAGAGGTAAATAGAATGAGTGATTTTGTTTTTTGTGGTGTGATTATAGACATTAGTCTTTCAGCTGAAAATAACCTGTCTTAAAGGAAGTGGAAAAGTGCACCCTCAAATACCAGGTAGCTTTGGGAACAATTACACAAACATTTGAAGGCCGGTTTGTACACCTGATGCATCACCTCAAACAAAGTCTATTTTTCGCATATTAGTACATTTTTACTTCTTCTAGTGCTTTCTTGGTAATTCTCACTCTTTTTACATCTGTTATAACCTCTGAATTACATTCACTAAGTATCCATTGACATGCTATGTTTTATTTTATGCAAAATAAGTGAAATAACATGAAGATTTTATTTTCAATAAATTTGGGATCTAAAGTAGACATCCTTATGAATATTTATACATACTGCTCCTTAGGGAAATCTACATTTCAAAAAATAGAGTGACAATAATGGACTGAGTTTTTTTAAATGCAGTGGATTCTTGTTTTTCAGAGTAGTTATGTTCTATAAAGTTACTACTAATATTGAATCAGCAAATACTAAACTATTGCTTCTAGAGGGGCAAGTATATATATATTGTTATACATATAAACATATGTATATGAGTTTTATATTTATATGTAAAATTTCACATAGATTATAATCTCAAACCCTAAAACCAATTCATCCTGGCAGATTGTATTTCCTTTATTCTTCAAAAAAGAAAACGAAATAGGGAAGTGTTAGGTAACTTGCCTGAGGTCAGGCCTCTAACAGGTGCCAGAGTTAGGATTCAAACCCCATCCATCTGGTTCACTGCACTGTACTTCCCCCTCTGGCCATCTCCATCCACTGATAATTTCTGAGTGAGAGCTGAAAAAGCCTAGGGACACTGTGTTGGACTTGAGCTAAGAACATGTCCCTAGGGTGATTCAAATTTTTTATTCCTCTGAACATGCCCCTGAATGACTGCAAAAGTTCACAAGTATTGATTATGGGGTAACAAATTTTAGCAAGCAGGTGGATTTGCAAATACAAAAATCCAGGAAAAATGAGGATAAACCGTACACCTTTATGAATCTGATTTTGTCATCATTCTGATTTCTAGTCGACTCAGTTTGGGAGATTGCATCTATATTTACAGAATAATTATTTTCTACACAGACTATTATTAAATTCTAACTACCATACATACTTGATTCACTTTTTATAGGCAGATGAAATCTATATATACCTTAGATACACTGCTGTAGAATAGTGAGAAATAATGAAGTGGTTTGAAGATTATCTGAATGCTCCATTATCTCTCCTCGATTGACTAATATGATTTTACTGACATTGACTCTTGAAATCATCTACCAGTGGCATGAAGTTCACTGGGTTAATTTTGGGAGCAATATTCCACCTTTCAATTTTTCCTATGTGAATAGCTAGTCAATCAAATGATGAAAATTACTGATTTCCTATTAAAAATTTAGTAGAACAGATATCCATAAAATAATTACAATCCATACAGAGCTTACAACAACAACAAAAATCAACTTTTTACAGAATAGGAGACTGATGTTGAGAAGTGGTAGGTGTTTTGTCTAACGCATATTAATAATAGAAATTGAAATTTAAGGCATTTCCCCTGTCTTCCAGATTAAGGCTCAGTAGCACAGCCCACTACTTCTGGGCACAGTTAATTTTCCAGAAAGAAGTTCATTAACAGAAATATATTGAGAATGAGGAAGTCCTAGAATCTAGTATTATCTCTTCAATAATTAATTTTTAAATTCAATTGTGAAATGATTTTCATATAATAAAAGACAGAATTTAAGTGTCTAGTTATGAGTTTGACAAACAACTACACTCATGGAATCATGATTCCAATAAAGAAATACATCATTTCTATCACTCCAGAAAGTTCCCTTATGATTTTTCAGTTAATTTCTGCTGAAAGAGTTAATCACTGTTCTCATTTCTATGATTGGGATTAGTTCTAGAATTTCAAATAACTGGAATAAAAAAGTATTCTTTTTTGCCCTTGGTTATTTTGCCCAGCATAATGTTTTTGAGATTGAACAGGGTTATGCCTTAATAGTTCATTTTTTTTCCCTCTTTCTCTGTACTTCAGTTTGGATGATTTCTGTTGACCTGTTCAAATTCATTGATCCACTTTTCTGTTGTGTCCAATATACTTTCCTAAATCAATATTTTTTTCATATGTAGTTTTGTTTTTAGGATTTTCATTTGATTCTACTTTTTTCAAATTATGAATTTGCCTTTTAATATCTTTCTATAGGTTCATTAAAATATTTACTTTAATTATTTTTAAATTATTTTCTGCCAAGTTCAACATTTGGGTTGCCTTTCAGTCTATTTCTACTGACCTATTCTTTGAACTAAGGTTAACATTTTCCTGTTTTGTGCATGTCTAAAAAACTTATTTTTTACTGACACTTGTGAATAAATATATAATAGTCTGGGTTTTGTTTTCTTCCCCTGGAGAGTGTTCTCTTTGCTCCATTAGATAGTTTACTGACAATTCACCTTTGTCCTGTGCAGGCTTAGTTCTATTCTTGCTTAGTTCTGGTTCTAGAATGTAATCCTTACTTTTAAGTTGTGACCTTTTCAATGTTTCTATACAAGCCTGATTACTATTACTCCTCTTTTCTTATTGAAGTATCAGTGACACAAAATGTTATATTGGTTTCAAATATACAACACAGTGGTTCAACAGTTACCCATATTATTAAGTCCTCACTCCCTCTGGTGCAGTTACTGTCAACATAGAAAGATGTTACAGAATCATTGACTATATTCTCCATGCTGTACTGGTATCCTCATGGCCAACTTATATTATGATTGAGAATTTTTGTGCCCCTTTATCCCCTCCACACTCCCCATCCCATCCCCTCCTCTCCCATGTGATAACCATTCCCTTTTATTTTGGGGGAGCTCTAACTTCCCAGTGTCTTTCTTATGTTGGGCAGTTACTTAAATATCTGCTCAGGTCTAAAAATTTCCTGGCTGCTGTTTCCTCCCTGAACCCCTGCCATTTTCAAAGGATTGAGGGGAGTTTTATACAGATTTTGGTTCTTTTTTGTAGCTTCATCGTTCTGGCAGTTCTGCCTTAATTTCCAGAGACTTTGGTGACTCCAAACTCTATGCTCTGACTTCTCAAACCAACAAAACTCTGGCTCTCTGCTCCACCTCTATTCACTGTTCTACCTGTGGATTAAGGCAGGGCTCTCACAGAAACATATAAAGGTGGATTTCATTCAACATATTACCTTCTTGGAAGGATTACATTTACTAAAATTTCTGCCTGCTTTGGACCAGCTTTTAGGTACCTTCAAAAATTGTTTTTTATAGTATTCTAGAGTTATTAAAAGCAAATTTATCATTACTGGAAGTCAATTTATTTCTTAAGACTGAATAAATCACTACTGAACCCTATTTCCGACTTCTGCCTATGAGAAGTAGCTAATGTCAGCCTTTTTTTCTATTAGGAATATTATGAGATAAACTGAGATAATTTAGGGGTTCACACTTCACAATGTTTAGAAGAAATTTGGTGCCTCCATCAAAGCCTCATCGATATTCTTTTTCCAACTCTTTTCTTTCCAACTCCTCAGTTTTCTAAAAGAATTATATGGCTTCCTCTAAGAATGTGAAAAAGTACAGCTAAACATGCTTACAATACTAAGGCACACAAACAAATCAGAGGATATGTAATAAAAATTACTAAGAGTCCATTTTCAGCTGTTATCGCACTGTGTGGATTTCAAAGATTAGCCCAGAATATATACAAGAGAATTGTTTGCCCAATTGAAAAACTACCAAATTTCATCATTTGGTTATTTGGAAATAAAAATATTAATCTTAGTTTTATCCATATTTCACAAGGGAGACTGATAGGCTTTTAAAGAAGAATTAACTTATTGTCAGTTAAATAATTTTTACCTCATAAAAATGTAACCACTTAAATGGCAGAATATCAAAAACAGTTTCCCCAACATGCCCTGGTTTGAATTGAAAAAGGGGATATGGTGAGTAAGGTGAGTCCCCATGAGGACAAAATAAGGATGATGTTTTAATAACTCAAACTGTCTGTAATATATTATGGTTCACCCACTCACAGTTTAAAACCGTCATGGGTGATCACACAGGATTCTTGGTGGCATTTAGAAGCAACAGCACTCTATCACTGTTTCTGTAAATTAGGGCTGAAATAATCTATTATGACTTGACATTTAACCTCAAAAGTTAAAAGACTCAAAGTCAAATCATTTGATTAGAAAGAAATGACACTGAAATGACCTAAGGTAATTGACTAACTGCCGTTATCTATGGTACCTTTGGTAAAATGAGGATATTTGGAGTTCAGTTCTGGTTTTCCCTTAAACACTATTATTTGCCATATAAAATATGAAATTTTGGTTTGGACCACAGGATATGTTACCAATCAAAAAGAGTCTTCTTCTCTCAGATGGATCTAAAAACACCCTCCACTTCACACTACATTTTTCTACTATATTTTCAGATTCTACTCTCAGCCTTTTCTTCTGTCTTCTCACCTATTGTAAAGGGAGAAAATTATGTTTTTGTTGGCCTTTTACAATTTCTTTTGGGTGGAAAGAGGAAAAGCCAAGCAACATTCCATTTCAGGAAGGCAGTTAAATAGCTTGCATTAAAGTGTCTGCCAAAACGATGGACTAGAATTCATTTTTATTTTTCCAGTAAACAGTATGAAATCACAAATAAAAGCACTCATACCTTTAATGTCAGAATTTAAATTAAAAAATCTTTCATGTTCCTGCCTCCTGAATCAAAACTTATTGTGAACAATTCATATTGATTTCAAAGCCTTTTCCTTTTTAAAATAGTTTCAAAATCTCAATTATATCAAAATAATCTTAAACTCAAATGTGAAACAATCTTACTTATCAGGAAAATAAATGGTTAAAACTATATGTTCAGTATTTAATTTTTAACCTTATTTATTATGAACTGGTTGGAAAAAAGATTTAAGGTGTAAATGGGTCAAATATAATATGATCCTCATTCTGTAAGGAGATATATGGGGAAAGCTTAATGTTTAGTTGGTAATATATCAGAAAGAAAAGAGAGAAACCATTGTTTGCGTTAGGCATTTTTGTTTGTTTTATAAACCATTGAATATTAAATCTAAATATAAGGAATAATAGTCACTACAGTGGCAATGATGACTATCATAATAAAAATGAAAACTACCATAATAGTAGTTTGTATTAATTGAGTGCTAATTACACACCAGGCACAATGATAAGTGATTTACTTAAATAAGCTTTTGTTTATTTAATAATTCAATATTCTTTAAATTGATACTATAAAAGCAATGTTAGAGTCTGCAAAAGAATACGGCTGCACTCATATAAAATAAATTAATTTCAAAGTTATCAAACTGGAAGGTGGTGTAGCCTTCTGACCTCACATTTCTGATTGGTTTCAGAGGGCAATGCAGAAAATAGAAAATATCTCTCTGTTTTAAAATTTGATGAAAATATTTACTTTTTACAGGAAGCAGTACACTATACAGAGGAAAGATCACAGACATTAATGAAGCAAGCCTGAACTTCAGTCATGGCTCAGCCACATCTTGCTAAATTCTTGTATTAATTCTTTATTTTTAAGTCAGTTTATTTCTTTCATAATAATGACTATGTTGTTAGGGTCACAGTAATAGGAAGCAAGAATGACATAAATACAATGACATGGTGTGTAGAAGCATGGCATTGGCTATTGTTCTGCATGCAAAAAGTGAAGTACATGGTCATGTGCATAGGTTTACACTGGGTAGTGACACCTGTACCTTCTGTGGGGCTGAAGTGAATGACTATATATATAGTCTGGTGATGAGGACAATGAGTTACTTGGGAAACATTAAACAAAAACAAAAAACCTCTTCCTAATTGAGTTGAAATAGCTTCAGAAGTGAGATTCTTAAATAGCCACATTTTACAGTATATAACTGTCTCTATATGCATACATAAATATTATGTATCTTATATATCCTTATCCACATACCTTATATTCTCTACAACATGAATATCTAACAAATGAATTCAGAATCACCTGGGGGATCCTTCTACAGTAACACCAGCATGATCAGTGCATGAGCATGTTTCTTTGCTTTGTTTTCATAGCAATAGTTTTCTTTTTCTCTTCGTTCTTTCTTCTTCTTTTTTTTTTTAACTGAGAGGTCAGTGTGAATGCTATCCTGGACCTAGAGGTAAGGAGTACTACATAACATGCTTCTTATGTTCAAGAATTAAAAAATGAACTAGGAACTCAACACTTAAAAAGAGGAACAAATTTAAAAACAATGAAATTTGTAAATCACCAAATACAAAATTCGTGCCCAGTTTACCAATACTAAAGGTTGAGTTTTCTCAGTCTTTGACAAGTGAGATGGCCAGTCTCCCTGAGATGTTAACTCCCTTACCATACTAAAACAAGAATGCCTCAAGGAAAATTTGTGTGCAAATAACACACCGAGTGATTGATGTATTTACTGATCCCTTATTAAGAACCTATTTTTACCAGATACTATTCCATGGCAGGAGCAATGAAGATATATTTTATGTTAATCCTGGAGTCTAAGAAAAGGAGAAAACACATATATGCAATCATTCTGTGGCTCGTAAATATTTACTGGGATAGTGTGAGTAATTCCATGGTCCTTATAATGAGGAGCTCCTCTAGCTACAGGAATTGGAAGAAATGTAAGATACAGCTGAATCTTTTATAACGTTTACCAGGCGAAGAAACAGAGGAAGAGGCAGATATACCAGACTAAATTATACCCAGATAGATATATCCTGCAGGGAGTTTGAAATGTAGGTATGGAACTCAGAAGAGAGGTAGCAAACTACACCCTACTTTGCTGTACCAAGCTTCTGTGAAGATTTTACTTTGAAGTATGTTAGTATTACTGTTGTTATTGTCATTTTACAAATAAGAAGCTGAACCTCAGGGAAATTAAATAATTTGTTTAGAGTTACACAACTAGTAATTGATAGAATTACACTGAAACCAGCTAATCTAGCTATTGTGTCTAACTCTGTTTTACTGTTTCTTCTTAAAGTTGATAAAATATCAAATATGCATTAAGTTCCATATTAAATCATTAGCTATATTATTTGGGTAAACCTGAAACATTAGTAGCTTAACATATGTTTAGTTTTCACTCATCTGAAGTCCAATTTGAATTAGGAAGTTGAGGAGAAGGGGTTTTCTACTCTGGTCACTTAGGAACCCGAGCTGATGAATTCGCTATCATTAGCAACATGTGATTTTTAAAATCATGTTGGATGCCCAACCAGCCAGAAAGTGGGCAGGCAGAGAATGGAGGGTAGTGTAAAAGATTTCTATGGGTCATGCTTGAAAGTAGTGCATGTAGCTTCCATCTGCAATCCAATCACTAAGACTTAGTCACATGGTTCCTTTTACATGTAATTTTAAGGATGGGAAATACAGTCTCGGGGCATCAATTTTTAAGTAAAAACTCTATATGTTCTGGACACCTCAGCCACAAATACTCTATCATCTTTGTTATAGATTCCATCCACTCTAATCTTAAAGAAATACTTCCATATTTAAAAAAAAGTCTTTTAATGTAAGCTATAAAACTAACATGGATAGTCATCCATGTAAAATGATATTTCTCTCACAAAATTAAACTTTAAACCTTATATTTTTCTTAGCTTACAAAGAAAAACTATTTGAGAGAAGGAAAAATATGGAGGTCAGCTGACACTGCCCTGTCGTCATCTCTTAAAACAGGGTTTTTAATGAATAAAAATATAGGATGAGAGAAATAAATCATTCATTCTCCTATATTCCTCCATCAATTTTCAATTTTTGTTCTCTGTGTCTTTTCTTTCTTATGGGCACTGCTTATGTTTCACTCAGAGTATTCTATGATTTTATCCTTTGCTTTGCTCACGCTGAGACATTCGCAGAGATCTGAATACAGATAGAGATGTTTTTATGGATATAGATATAAATACATGATTATATAGCACGATATAGTGCAAAGGTATTTTTAACCAGTGTAATTTGGTAAATGTGTACTTAATATTTTCCTGTTCCACTGTTATTACACTTCTGAACAAGTTTATGATTGTTTTTAACCTAATAACTTGGTGACATAAATGTATCAAGATAATGATAAAACCAATAAAGTTATTTAATATAATTATTAACTTTGTCTTAATTTCTAGACAATCAACCAGAGAATATAATAATGTGGAAAAGACCTGATAGGATTTAGTCACAGCTTTAGTAATCCTATGTTTAATAGCAATAACCATATAACTATTGACACCAAAAATAATAATAATAATAATAATAATAATAATAATAATAGAGTAGAATTAGGGAAAATTTTACTATAATTTTCTTCTGCTGTTAAAAGTGCTTCAAATGAAAAAGCATATTTTGTAACTTATTATTCTGAATAATATGTTTCTATTTGTCAGTCTAGAAACACTTTTTCATTGTATCCATGAAATTTTCATTGTTTTTAATATATTAATAATTCATAGAATGTGAAAAATAAAGAATATAAAATGATACAAAAAATAATAAAACTATTTTCATTTAAGTGTCCCAGGAGATGAGAAGATGCCTAACTTTTTCCAGTATAAACAGCTTCCCAGAATGATTAGAGGAAATAATGTTTTATCTTTACTCAGCATTTCTATATATATATTATTACAATGGTGATATCAATTTATACCAATATACAAACAGATATAAATTTACTAAAAATTATAGCACATGTTGGATTCTGTCCATATTTTCATAACTATTTTAGTTAACCAATCACATAATTTCTCATAAATAAGCAAAGGATTATTTGAATTATTTGTGTGTGTATATATATATATATATATATTTATATATATATATATATATACACACACAATGTATATGTACATATATAATATGTATGTAGCATATTATATATATATTTCTTTATATATGTATTCACATTATATGCGTATGTGTGTGTGTGTGTGTGTATATATATATATATATATATGTAGTGTTTTTAAGTAATGGCTGCATTTTGAAACATCTATTACCAAACAAAGCCAAATATAATAAAAAGGAAAAGCAAGAGTATACAAGGTAAATGTTTTCTCTTCTCTTATGGCTGTCAAGGGTGTACTCCAAACCTAAAGAAACTTAAGTTTTCCTAGAAGTCTCTACATACAGATGAATTCTTCAAAAACAAACTAAGGGTCTCTACACTATAAGTTGAAAGATTAGACATTGGTCTAATTGAATTCAAATAAAACATATTAGCTTTAATAGCAAATAATGACATCTCACTTTGATGTGAAGTCAATCAGAAGGTAAAAACAACAGCAGATTCTAGCAATTTTGGAATGAAAAACTTTTTCTTGAATTTCACCACTTTTCACTTTTAAGTGTGAAAAATTCAACAAGCTAAAATGGATGCCTTTAAGAGACAAACAGTAGAATATCTTAGTGAAAATTCTATTCTGGACCAAATTCTAAGGCTTAAGCCCTATAAAACCTTTTAAATTTCTTGTATTTACAGAGGAAAAATAATTTATATATACATACACACATGTATGTATGTTTAATATGGCAGCTGTCTAAGGTGCTGATAACAGTTGGGGCAAACAACAAATGCAATAAAAAATAAACTTCAAGGATAACACTGGTAAAAAAGATATCTACAGGGGGCTTTAAATATAAAACTTATTCTGGGAGATTAAGACCATGCACATATGTAGGGCTGTATGCATGCTCAGGAAAGACTTGAGTGTGCTCTAAACTTTTACTATGGCTCACCTTGAGGATCTGCATAAACAATAAGTTCATGCTAAGACAGAGTTGTAACTAAATCCTATCTAAGAACTGACAGCATGCCTCAACACAGAGAGAACCCCTTAGCAAAACCCAAGAGACATATTGGTTCCAGGCACTGCAGGAAATCTTTCAGTCAGTAGCTGACTATTAAGCTAAATGAGCAGAAAGTCAGACAGCACATGCCAAAGAATACACACTTTACAGAATAAAAACAGTAAATCACTTAAAGACCACAACAATTTCTTGTGAAGTGGTAAAACCTGACTTCAAGGATGTACTTGTTATATTATTTAAAATGTCCAGGTTTCAACAGGAAATAATGAAACATACTAAGAATCTAGAATGCATGTTCCATACACTAGAGGGAAAAAAAATCAATAGGAGCTGTTGAAAAGGAAACTCAGATATTTGATTTTCTAAACAAAAACATGAAACTATCTACTTTAAATATTACAACATCAGGAAATCATATCTAAATAACTAAAGGGAGGTGTGAGAATAATGCCACACTAAATAGGAAAATCACACCAAAGATATAAACATTAAGAAAAAGAATCTAAATAGAAATTCTCGAGTTGGAAAGTATAAATAACTAACTAACTATAAGTCCCAATAGTATATTTAAGCTGTCATTAGTGACTAGAAGATAGGTCAATTTAGATTACCTACTATTAGGGACAAAAAGAAAGATAATGAAGAAAATGAATGAGTTTCCTAGACCTGTGGGACAGCACCAAGATTACTAAGATACATAAAATGGGAGTCTCAGAAGGAGAGGAATGGGAGAAAGAGGCAGAGAGAATATTTGAAGACATAATGGCCAGAATTTCCCAATGTCAAGGTAAATATTAATCTACATATCCAAGAAGGTCAAATGAAGGTCAGATAACTGCAAATGGTCCAGACAGACACAATGTAATCAAACTGTTGAAAGCCCAAAGAGAATCTTGAAAGTAGCGATAAAGAAATGATTCATCACGTAAAAGAAATCCTCAGTAAGTTTAACAACCAGTTTCTTACTGGAAACCATAGAGGCCAACATGGGATGGCATATTCAGAGGGAAAAACCTAGAAAACAAAAAAAGAAGAAAACACTGTTAACCAAGAATTCTATGTCCAGTGTAATTATCCTTCAAAAATGAAGGAGAGATAACAATATTCACAAAAATTAAAGGAACTTATTCAGGTATAAATCAAAGGACAAGACAGTTCATCAAATTACTAAGAAATAGAGCATTACTACATGTAACAAGTTAGGAAAATATAAAGACAGCATAAAAATAATTTTTTTGTAGCTTTTTTATTCCATGTATGGTGTAAAAGACAACTGTTTTTTACACCAGACATATAAAGCCGCCTTAAATTATAAAACTGTTTTGATCATTTATAATGTATAAATTGTAATGTAAAAATGTACCATTTTTATGACAATAATAGCACAAAGGAGTAAAGATTTAATGGAGCTATGGCAGAGAACAATTTTCATATTCTATTGAAAATAAACTAATGTTAATTCAAACAAGATTGCTGCAAACTGATTTAAAGTAAAAGGATGGAAAAATATACATCATGCAAACAATAACAAAAAAGAGCCAGGTAGCTGTACCAATATCAGACAATTAAGGCAACAACAACTTTAACAAAGAGGGATATTCTGCAGTTACAAAATGTCAATCCATTAGGAAAATATAAAAATTATGAACATATGTATATCTAAAAATAGAGACTCAGGATACAGGAAGCAAATGGAAGAAGAATTAGAAATAAAAATTGAAGACCAGAATTAAAGTAAGAATTAGACAATTTAATAAAAATATTTGGTGACTCAGTACTCCAATTTCAGTATGGATAGAAAAACTACACAATGAAAAAGGAAATAAAACATTCAAACAATACTATAATCCAACTAGACCTTAACAGACATCTCTAGAACCCTCCACAGAGCATAAACAGAATGCACAATAAATACATAAAATGATATTCAACCTTATTAGACATCAGATATATGTAAATAGTCCACTTTACACTCACTAAATGGCTGTGATAAAAATTCAGATAATAACAAATATTGTCAACAATATGCAGAATTTAGAACCCTTATGCATTTTGCTTGTGGGAGTGAAGTGAGTTGAATGGTGTCCCTCAAAAATTCATGTCCACCCAGAGCATCATAATATGACCTTACTTTGAAATAGGGTCTCTGCAGCTGTAAAGAATTAAGGATTTTGAGACGAAATCATCCTGGACATAAAATGGGCCTTAACTGCAATGGTTGACAACCATATAAGAAAAGAGAGGAGGGAAAACACACATTGCCTTGTGAAAATGGAGGCAGAATTAGGCCAAAGTATGCTAGGAGCCCTCAGAAGCTGGAAAAGGCAAAGATAAATACTTCCCTGCAGCCTTCAGAGGTAACACAGCCCCCTGAAATCTTAATTTTGGACTTCCATCATCCAGAACTCTGAACTGATAAATTTCTGTTATTTTAAGCCACTGTGTTTGTAATGGTAGACTTAGGAAACTAATACAACTACTTTGGAAAACATGTTTGCATAGTCTTAAAAAGCAAAATGGAGTTATTACATGATCCATTAATTCCATTCATAGGAAAATATATGTCCAAGCAAAATCTTGTACATGATTAGTCATAGAAGAATTATACATAACTGTGAAAAAGTGGGAAAAAATTCAGATCTTCATTAATTGATGAATGGATAAACAAATGTGACATATCTACCTATAAAGTAGAATATTATATGTACAAAAAAAGGAATTAAATACAGTTGCACACAACAGCATGGGTGAATTTTGAAATTATACTAAAAAAAAAGAGAAACCAGACTCAAAAAGCCATCTATATTGTGGTTGCATTTGTATGCAATGTCCATAACAGGCAGATCCATGGATGCAGAAATTAGATTAGTGGTGGCTGGCAGCTGAGGAAAGAGAGAATAAAGGATTGCTGCTAATGGTACAGTTTCATTTTGGGCATGATGAAAATATTTTGAAATATTTTCATCAGATAGCAGCAATGGCTGCAAAAGTTTGAGGATATATTAAACATCAATGAGTTATACACTAAAATTTTATGGTATATGAATTATATTTCAATAAAAAACAAAAATATCCATACACTATATTATTCTTAATTTTCAAGATTTTATTTAATCCTTTATCTTCTTTATGTTCTCTTTATAATTTTACAACTAATCAAAATGCATTTACTTAAAATTTTTGTAATGTAGAATATCTGACATAGTCAGAAAGTGTCATTATGCTGTTGAAAACCTTGTCCATATAACATTATCTGATGTTTTCAGGATTCCAGGCATTCTGTATTTCCCATTTACCCTTAAACTACTTTGTGCAAATTACACTTTAGACCTGTAATTAGACCTATAGATTACCAAATGTCTACTCATGAAACTCCTCCTTAATCTCTCATTTATATGCAGAGTAGTAATGGTAAAGAGATTAGGATTTTTACATTTAATGCTCTTTTCCCTAATCAAGCTAAAGAGCTTCCTAACTTACTTTCCTGTGGTTCCCATATTAAAATAATAAATAAAAATATAATCAGTATAATCTAATCTGGGCATTATTTCTATTTGTGCAAACTTTCTCTATTTACTGGTTATTCACTGGAGACAGTAATTTGTCACTCAAGAATAAATGGAACAAGGGTAACTCACTTTAAATAATCAGATTCTAGGGAAAGTACTACTATGTACAGACTAACATAAAATTGTATTTCTCCAATGTTTTTAAAAATCAAACTGAAGTTAGAATAAAAATAACAAATACAAAAATATTCACTAATACATAATTTTTATGTTTGACTGAATGCATTTGAAGAAATTATACATTTCAAGATACTCATAGTATAAGATGTACTCGTTTTGAATGCTTCTTTTATAGTGAATATGTTGAATAACATATTCATTGGGTTTTAGTATGTACTAGTAAAGTTCAAAGTATTTACACACTTTTGTACACATTTAATATTTTAAAAACTTTAAATGGCCTTACCAACATCTCCATGTTACAGATAAGGAATCTGTGGCACAGAAATATCAAATCTTTGCTTAAGATTACACAATTACTAAAAACTCAATGTAGAACACAAAATCCAGCCCTCTGGTTTCAGAGATCTTCTTCTTACTGTTCTGATGAAGGAGTATTGAAGATTATTTTTGAAAAATGGTAATTCTCAACAGTACTATAAAAACTCCAAAATATGGACACAAACAAAAACTTTTTCATTTCAGTCCAGAATATATGATTCATTCCCCTCCCTCACATTTAACAATGCTACCAGAAATCATAAGACCAGAGTAATATTACTCTGTATTATATTACTGAAAGTTTTAAAATTCCATTTTTTTGCCATATTATGGTATAGTATTTTTATTGCATTAGTATTATTAGAAACTCCAGAAACATATCATTCATTTTATTGTGATGTAGCTGTTTTGATTCAGTATTTTCCTTGAAGTTAAAGTGACTACATTGAATCTTATAGTTAACCTTATTCATTTTATGAAATGGTACAAAATGGACTAAACAAATGATGAATTAACAGAAACAAACTCAAAATGGAAAGGTCAAAGAAGTTTTCACTGCAGCATGAATGTACATTGTATGCTCTTCAATTTACACATTCTGTTAGTGACAATTCATGCAAAGCATTTTTTAAAAGCTTTTAAGGTATACCCTGGAAATGATTTTCATATGAAATTTTGTAAACTAGATCTAATCTACAGTAGAGAGTTGCTTTGAATCTGATAGTTTCTTACATGAAATTTAATTCAACCCCATGGATCATTAAGTATTAACAAAGAATTAAAACATAGATCTCTAGATATCTTACTACATAGAAATCTTTTAAAAAGGAGTCTTTTGAAAGTATAAGTATTCTGCCCCCAAATTTAGTATTTGTAGTAACTTGTCAAACTGATAAAACTGATGAACAGGCAATGTTTTAATGAATAATGTAGTTTAATAGTTTAATCTTACAGAGACCTTTTTGCCTCAAAACCCTCTTTAAAGTTGAAATGCGTTGTTTATACTAATCTTATGGTTATGTCAAAAATGAATAAATACAAGTATGTATATAGAAAATCTTAATGTCCCCCCAAAATTCAGAAATACATAATTTGTATCATATTCTCAAACTTTATTATAAAGTATTAATGATATAATTTAAGGAAAATGTTTTTTGCAATTGAGCTTTATAAATACTTATTCACTACTGGCAGTAGTTTATGAAAATTACTGTCAAGTAACATTATGTACTGTTAACACTATGTATTTGGACATACTTTTCTCTCACTGAATATATGAGTTGAATACTGAAGGTCATTCCTTAGATTTGAAAATAGCATATATATAATAACTGAGAAAACTAAGTTTTGCACATTTTCCAATAGCTTATTATGCAGAGAGCTAACACTGTCACTATGTGTGGCATCTCCAGATGGCAAATGCATCAGTCGGAGATTGGGAACACTTGTAGAATCAATTACAACTTCAGGTAAAATTAAACTTGGAAGTGAAATCATTAATATATTGAATATGCATCTGGTTACAATTCTTTGAACGATTTAAGAACATTTCTATCTTACTCTAACTCATGTTCCTCTTACATGTTGTAACTGCTAAGTCTCTTCTGCCTAAATTAGGACCATATGTGAAGTTTAGGCTTATCCCCAAGGAGTCCATCTGGAGCAACTGGTGTCTACCCCATTGTTAAATCTTGATGTCCACACACAGTCTCAGGGAGATAGGTAGCTAAATGAGTTCACTAAACAGACACTTCTATGTATTTTTTTAAATGTATGTGTTTGTGAAACTTAACAAGCTAGAAGGTAGCCAGTGGGGGTAGAACAGGACATGTTGCTGCGGTAGAGATCAGCCAAGCAGGATGATGACCCCAGGCATTGCAGTCAGCCTACCAAGCCAGACACCTAAGAAACCACTCCCCAAAAAAGCCAGCCTGAGAACCAAGGGAGTTTTCTGATTCCAGTTCAGCCCTAGCAACAGGTTCTAGGCAACCAGGTGGACTTCCTGATTATGTTCCCAGTGCTTATAATCCCGTAGACACTGCAACCCAAATGGGTTCCTCCCATGGAGCCCCTCCTGATTAGCGGGAATCTTCTTTTCACTCTTCACTAAAAGCTTTGCTGGTGGCTCTGTACTCTGGTCTGTTTGCTTCATTCTTCATTGCCTCCACGACACAGTATTGGGAAAAACAGAATCTCAGCTGATAGCACTAATATTTAGAATTTATGAGATTTAAGATGACTTTCATTTCAAATTAAATGTATAATTATTTATATTAAAGCAACAAGTTTATCATTAAAAAGCCTTTCAAAACTTTTTTTGGAAATACATTAGTTGCTTCATAATCTAGGTACTTCTTAGAGTAGCAAAAAATATAATACAGTAAACCGGAACCAATAGATAAGACACAGACTATAGAAACATTTCTTAATAAATTACATAAAGTGCATGTTATTAAATAAGAGTATATTATTAAAATATTTACCATTCTATAAGTTTTTAATAGTATTTTATGAAACAATATTATTTAATGGAATATCTTGCCTAAAAGCAAAATTTTGCTACAATTATTGCTAAACTCTTAAAAGATGAATATTCAAAAAATCTTTTTAAAACACAAATGCCCACTGCATATAAACATTTCAGGCTATCATATGTACATATTCTATAGCTCTAAACATTTTGAGTTCTGCAACTTTTTTATTTAGGTGAAAGGAAAAATATGGAATTCAAAATTATGGAATCAGAAGCAGATACAAAACCCCAGGTAACTTTTGTAAGAAATAAAAATTTACAAAAATGTAATTAAAACCACTCTTGTTATAACATCTGCTTTTCATTTGGGTTGTTCAGTTATTTTCATGAAAAATATGTAATTTACATTTATATATAATTAATTTATTTTTGTTATGCTAAAAATAAATTTAAGAATAGATTTTGAGTTTTTCATTTTCATTATAAATATGGAAAGTACTGATACATAAAACCACATACACGAAAGCTCTTTGGGGTATTCAATAACTTTTAAGAGTACATAGTGTTTCCAAGCCCAGAAAGCTGGAAAATCGTTGCATAAGAGCATGCATTTGTATTTTCAGTGGGAACAATATCATTTCCAAGGAAGTGAAAAGTGGTTCTTGGAAGAGGGTGAAAATAACTCACTCTTTTCATCTTTGAAGCATATATATATATATATATATATATATATATATATATATATATATACAGTACTTAAACACACATACACAGTATACCTGGTGTTATTATTAATGGATAGATCATTGAATTATCATAGAATGATAGGCATAAAATGAAGTGAAAACCAAAAACCAATAGCTTGATTTGAATGAGTCAGGATCTTTAAAATTCTGTTTCTCTAATCTCTTCTTTTAGACTATACTTACTGACATTTGTTGCAAGACTGATTTTTTCTTACCTTTCTAAATTTTAATTTCCTCCTGGATCTTGGCATTGATTCTGATATAAGTTCTCAGTGTTCCCCATTCACAGAGTACATTATTTGGTAATCTCCCTCACTCATTATGCCTGGTCATCAAGTGAGTTTTGATTCCCAAACGTTTTCTAGAGTAAACTTTTAAAAATTATTACAGGCAACTTGGAGTTGAAATAGCTCTCTCACATTATAATAATGCAAGAAAACAACAAAGTTGTAAACCCTTTTTTGTATTTTTTTGTATTTTGTACACATTCACACACATATATACATTTATAATTTGAATCTTTAAAATAAATTTCATTTTTTATTGTAAAATTAATATGTGAGCATTTACAAAAATAAGCCTATGATGTATTCTTACACTGGTCTATAGTTGAGTTATAAATTTCCTGAACTGGGTACAGGGGGGAGGCTGAAAGATCTGATGGGGTGAGAAGATCTGATAGAAAATATAATCATATGTTGCACAACATTTATATCTACAAATCCACTAATTATTCCAACTCAGCAGCCAATCATACAGCAAACTATGTAATCTAGGAAAGAAGGGAGGAGTAATTTAGTTTGAACTTCTTTACTTAACTATGGTTTTTGTGAAACATAGTTCATAAAACTAACCATATGTTCTAGATTTATTTTTAACTCTTTGGTTCTCTTATCAGTTGCTGAAATTTACTATTCTTTCTCAGAAAACCATTTATTTGCATGTATAGAATAAGATACAAATGCATTCTACTGCTATATGTTCTACATATATATAATATAACCATATATATATACACACAGAGAACATATAGGTATATACATATATGAAAAGAACATGTGCATACATGGATACATATATATGTGTATATTAAGAGGATAAAATTCATCTTCTTTAATACTTCACACTGAAAGTAGTGTGAAGAAACTGTTTATTACTCATATGCTCCCATATTTTAAAAGAACATTTAACAAATACATATATATATATATACACATACACACACAGAAACACATTTGTGTAAAAAGTCAATTTTCCATATGATTATAGGCTAAGTACCAGATGACATGCAAAGATCCAAAATTATGTAAAATAGGTATGTTGGTAGTTACTCCCAGCAGAAAGATGAAACTATGACTTCTAGAATATATTTGAAAAAGAAACCAAGAACAATAAACACATCAAATGAGCTATTTTGTAAACACATCAAATGAGCTATTTTGATCTTCATAATAAAACAAAATATGAGCTAATTATCTGAGATGATGAAAGACAAGAATTGGAGTTCTCCTACCACATGGTTGCCAGATATAGCAAATAAAAATACAGGACCCATTGTTAAATTGAAGTTCATATGAATTACATATATGTATATAATTTTTAGAATAAGTATGCCTTGCAATCTATAGGGTGTGTTTACACTAAAAATTTATTGTTTATCTGGAATGCAGAATTAATTGGAAGTCCTTTATTTTACCTCAAAACCTCATTCCAGTCCTCTCTGGAAGGGTAATAAATGTTTGGATGCTTTCTCTGATGAGAAGAATAGAATTAACTTGGTTTGAATAAA
Source organism: Smutsia gigantea (assembly GCA_032199065.1). Classification (NCBI taxonomy): domain Eukaryota; kingdom Metazoa; phylum Chordata; class Mammalia; order Pholidota; family Manidae; genus Smutsia; species Smutsia gigantea. The sequence continues at coordinate 74,990 of JAVSCE010016682.1, read as the reverse complement.
GTGATTAATCAAATCCTAGGAGAAGCACTGAGAATGAATTAGACGGATTTTTCTGTGTGTTTGTTTTTAATTTAGTCCATTGTTGCAAGGTGACCTTTTCCTTCAATGCTTAATAATCTTCTAAAAAAATTGGAAGAGAAAAATAGATTCCTAAACTTATATCAAATTTGGAATTGGCAAAGTGACTATAATTATTAAAATGCTGGAATTAGTAAGTTTAATCAATGAAAAGTTTATTTAATGTATCTGGAGTGCAGATTAGTCAGGAAGAATGTTTAGAAAAGAGATAACTCGTAGAGAAAATAGTCATCAGATTAGAGAACAAAATAATCACAAAGAAAATACGGGAGCCACAAAAGTTTAATGAATGGAGGGTGATCAGGGATTGGGGTGCATTCTTCCTAAATTATAACTTTAACAGTCAAGTTCTTGTGATGTCTAAAGTTGCTTTAGAACTTCCATCTGTATATATAATTTTAGGAAATAGTGATAGACAATGGAGTAGAAATAAATCAAGATCACAAGCAATTTTTATTTAAAATAGAAATCCTTGAAAAATGCGGGCAGAGTTATTTCTTAGAAGCTTATAAATGATAAGAAATTATATAAATTTAGAGTAAGTACACAAAGGTAAGAAACTAGAAATAAATTACACAAAGAAAACGAAAAAGCCCACAAACACATGGAGGCTTAATAACATGCTCCTAAATAATTAATAGAGCAATGACGAAATAAAAACTGAGATCAAGCAATTTATGGAGACAAATGACAATAATTCAACACTGCAAAATCTGTGGGACGCACCAAAGGCCATGCTAAGAGGTAAATACATTGCAATACATGCCTATTCAGGAAAGAAGAACAATCACAAATGAAAAGTCTAAACTCACAATTAACAAAAATAGACAAAGAAGAACAACTGAGGCCCGAAGTTAGTAGAAGGAGAGTCATAATAAAGATTAGAGCATAAAGAAATAAAATCAAGAAGAATAAAATAGTAGAATCAATGAAAGCAGAAGCTGGTTCTTTGAGAAAATAAGCAAAATAGATAAACCCCTAGCCAGACCTATCAAGAAAAAAAAAACAGTCTACACACATAAACAATCAGAAATGAGAAAGGAAAAATCACTATGGAAACCACAGAAATACAAAGAATTATGACAGAATACTATAAAAAATTATATGCTAACAAATTGGATAACCTACAAGAAATGGATAATTATCTAGGAAAATACAATCTTCCAAGGCAGACCCAGGAAGAAACAGAAAATCTGAATAGACCAATTACCAGCAAGGAAATTGAACTGGTAATCAAAAAACTACCTAAGAACAAAATCCCTGGAACAATGGACTCACTACTTAATTTTATCAAACATTTAGTGAAGACATGAGACCCATCCTCCGTAAAGTTTTCCAAAAAGTAGAAGAGGACGGAATACTCCCAAACTCAGTCTAGGAGGACATCATCACTCTAATACCAAAACTAGGCAAAGACATCACAAAAAAAGAAAATTACAGACAAATATCCCTGATGAATATACATGCAAAAATACTCAACAAAATATTAGCACGCCAAATTCAAAAATACATAAAAAAGATCATACATCATGATCAAGTAGGATTTATCCCAGGAATGTAAAGATGGTACAACATTCGAAAATCCATCAAAATCATCCACCACATCAACAAGAACAAGGACAAAAACTACATGATCATCTCCATAGATGCTGAAAAAACATTTGACAAAATTCAACAACTATTCATGATAAAAACTCTCAACAAAATGAGTATAGAGGGCAAGTACCTCAACATAATAAAGGCCATATATGACAAACCCACAGCCAACGTGATACTTCACACCGAGAAGCTGAAAGGTTTTCCTTTAAGATCTGGAGCAAGACAAGAATGCCCACTCTCCCCACTATTACTCAGCATAGTTCTGGAGGTTCTAGCCATAGCAATCAGACAACACAAAAAATAAAAGGTATCTACATTGGCAAGGAAAAAGTTAAATGGTCCTTGTTTGGAGATGACATGATATTGTACATAAAAATCCCTAAAGAATCCACTCCAAAACTACTATATCCAATATCTGAATTCAGAAAAGTGGCAGGATAAAAAATTAATACACAGAAATTTGTGGCATTCCTATACACTAATGATGAAAAGCAGAAAGAGAAACCAGGAAAACAATTCCATTCACAATTGCATCAAAAAAAAATATCTAGGAATAAACATAACCAAGGAAGTGAAAGACCTATGCTCTGAAAACTACAAGACACTCATGAGAGAAATTAAAGAAGATAGCAAAAAATGGAAACACATCCCATGCTCATGGATAGGAAGAATTAATATTGTCAAAATGGCCATCCTGCCTAGAGCAATTTACAGATTCAATGCAATCCCTATCAAAATACCAACAGCATTCTTCAAGGAACTAGTGCAAATAGTTCTAAAATTCATATGGAACCACCAAAGACCCCGAATACCCAAAGTAATCCTGAGAAAGAATAATAAAGCAGGGAGGATTAAGCTTCCCAACTCCAAGCTCTACTACAAAGCCACAGTAATCAAGACAATTTAGTACTGCCACAAGAACAGACTCATAGACCAATGGAACAGACTAGAGAGACCAGATATAACCCCAAGTGTATATGGTCAATTAATATACAATAAAGGAGCCATGGATATACAATGGGAAAATGACAGTCTCTTCAACACCTGGTGCCGGCAAAACTGGACATCTATATGCAAGAGAATGAAACTGGATTATTGTCTAACCCCATACACATAAGTAAACTCAAAATGGATCAAAGACCTGAATGTAAGTCATGAAACCATAAAACTTTTAGAAGAAAACAAAAATCTCTTGAATACAAAAATGAGCAACTTTTTCCTTAATGCTTCTCTGAGGGGAAGGGAAACAAAAGTAAAAATGAACAAATTGAACTACATTATGCTAAAAAGCTTCTGTACACCATCATGCTAAAAAGCAAAGCACACCATCAGCAGAACAAAAAGGCACCCTACAGTATGGGAGAATATATTTTTAAATGACATATGTGACAAGGGCTTAACAGCCAAAATATATAAAGAACTCACATGCCTGATCCGAAAAGTAAATAGCCATATTAAAAAATGGGCGGATGATATGAACAGAGACTTCTACAAAGAAGAAATTCAGGTGGCCAACAGGCACATGAAAAGATGCTCCACATCACTAATCATCAGAGAAATACAAATTAAAACCACAATGAGATATCACCTCACACCAGCTAGGATGGTCAACATCCTAAAGACAAACAACAAATGTTGGCGAGGATGTGGAGAAAGGGGAGCCCTCCTTCACTGCCGGTGGGAATGTAAATTAGTTCAATAATTGTGGAAAGCAGTATGGAGGTTCCTCAAAAAACTCAAAATAGAAATACCGTTTGACCCAGGAATTCCCCTCCTAGGAATTTACCCTAAAAATGCAGGATCCCAGTTTCAAAAAGACATATGCACCCCTATGTTTATCACTGCACCGTTTACAATAGTCAAGAAATGGAAGCAACCTAAGTATCCAACAGTACATGAATGGATAAAGAAGATGAGGTCATATACACAAGAAATATTATTCAGTCATAAGAAGAAAACAAATCCTACCATTTGCAACAACATGGATGGAGCTAGAGGGTATTATGCTCAATGAAATAAGCCAGTCAGAGAAAGACAAGAACCAAATGATTTCCCTCATTTGTGGAGTATAACAACGAAGCAAAACTGAAGGAACAAAACAGTAGCAGACTCACAGAACCTAAGAATGGACTAGCAGTTACCAAAAGGAAAGGGACTGGGGATGGTAGGTGGGAAGGGAGGGATAAAGGGAATGATGTGCATTACGAGTAGGACACATAACGTTGGGGGGTGGGGGGCACGGGAAGGCTGTATAGCACAGAGAAGACAAGTAGTGACTCTATAGCATCTTACTACACTGATGGACAGTGGCTGTAATGGGGTATGTGGTGGGGACTTGAGAATAGGGGAAATCTAGTAACCACAATGTTGCTCATGTGATGTTATATTAATGATACAAAAAAAAACAAAATTTAGAGTAAGTACAGATTGTTGAATAAGATGTTAGGAAAGTGGTGAAAAAGTAGCACTTGAAAATGAGAAAATGCCCCTATTTTTTGTCTTCATAATACCAGATAATTGCAGGTAGAGTAATGTATCTCTGGGGGAGGGCAGAATATGTTCCCAGCCTGGGGTAAATTACCTTTGAAGCCAAAATCAGTCAAAGGGGGAAATAAAGTGAGAGAAACCCATTTATTGCCTACAAGCAATCATTCAGTTCTGCTAGCCTATGTCTGTTGTGACCTGGTTGTAAAAATGGGACCCTACCAAACCTCTTTGGTACAGATATACCCTCATTACCCCCACCCTTGTAATCACCTATTGATGAGGAGATGGACTACTCTCCACCTCTTGGAAACACCTATTGATATGGAGAGGCACTAAGGCCAGGTGAGAGATTTTGGAAATATTTCAATTTTACCCACAAGTAAGAATATTGAAAACTTTAGATAAAAAGGTGTATTTCATTTTAGCTGAAAGATTAAAGTGCCTAAATATAGTTTGAAAATATAGAGGTGTTAGTAGGTAACTAATATATAAGGTGCTAACAAATGAGTTACATGCAATATTGCAAAATAAGGCAGAAATAAGTAAAAGACAGGTGTTTTAGGATTTTATAAACCTGGTAACATTCACCTTAGTCATGACTATGAAGCACAGGAAAAAAAGTAGAACATAATGCAAAAGCAGAGAGTGTGTCCCCTCAAACATGGGGAAAAACAGTGTGTATAAAACTTTTCAACCAATACTAAGAAGTCAATGGTAAATTTTTGTTGTTCTGCTAGTTCTGGTATGATTTATATTTTCAAAATTGCCTGTATTGTTTGAAGGTGCCTGACACTGATTAAAAATTAATTAACTAGGGACCTTCTAAAATGACCCATCTGAACCTTGAAGTAAAACGGAAATGATTTAAGCAGTATATGAAAAATCTGTGTCTCAATAACTAAGAGTAGAGGTGTGACTTACCAAGAGCTTACACAAAAATTATCCAAGAATTTCAATATATTTCAAGTTCAAAATAATTTAGCAGTGTGGTATGGCTCTAAAAGACGAATATAATTTGAGATATTATGGATGGAAGTAAAATGGCCAGAAAGATTGGTGCGCAACTGTATTCTAACATTGTGGACTTGATTTGAAACATTATTTTCATCTGAGTTCAACATTCGCACACAACCTAAATGCAAGTCAGAGACAGAGTGATCTGAATGATGTGGTCATATGAAGAATTTTTGAAGGGATTATGCATGGATAGTACATGAAAAACAACTGAGAAAAATATTTGTCCTCAACAGTTTGAACACCTGTCATCTATGAATTTGTACGTCATGACAGGTCAAGTCTTTGACCCTTAAAAAATAATGGCAATTTTAACATAATATATTTTACTTAATGTGATAGATGATTTTAAGCCATAACCACACTTCTCAAAACCCAGCGTAAGAATAAAGTACAATAGATTTGGGATAAAATCACAGAAGTAATATAAACATATCACATCTTAAAGAAGAGCTGGAGGAATAGGCATAAAAACATTCCTTTTGAGTCTTTGATATTTCTGTGTCTTCTTAAAAAGTAATTGTAATGCAGCTTTGTTCAAAACTCATGCTAAAATGTTATCAGAATGCACTATGGTCTCTCTTGATAAAAAGTTAATGTTAAGAGGCAAGGAAATCTGTTTGTGACCTCTATCGAGCCACCAAAAAAATAAATAAATAAATAAGAAAAAAAATAAGAAGAAAAAAATTTAAAAGAAAAAAGTTAATGTTAAAAGTAAAACAATGAACATTATAATAAAAAATGCCATATTTGCAATCTGAACCTCTTTAAAAGGGAGAATATTACACTAAATCACATTTTAAATATAATATTAGATATTGTCCTCTTTTATGTTTTTGCTTTCAAGAAATAGAGATCCAATCTTAGGGTAACTGGTCCAGGTTTCAAAAATACCATATAACACCTGGACAATAGAACATTATGACACTTACCAGAATAGCATAAGCGGTACTGATGTGTATCTTTTGAAAATAGATAAATTATGTAATCAATATCAACATATAATCTTATATAAGTTTATACACTGTGATTGAAAGAACATACTTTAAGTTCACACAGGTCTGTGCTAAATCTGAATTTTAGTTTTGTTATTTATAAAATTTCTAAGCTTAAAGAAATATCTAATAACTACAGGTCATAGCTATTTATTTTAAAATATAATGGCATGTGTTTCATAGTTTTCTAATAAAGATTTAATGAGACAATGCATGTCAAATACTTAATTCATACTAAATGTTAATGTTGTGGTTGCCTGCTGAGGTGAAGATTCCTATTTCCAGTGTTGTATGATAACATACTAACAAATGTAAATTTTGAATTTATCAGGTTTATTGATTAAATTGCAAAGTTAATTTCATACCATGGAAGCTTTTTTTTTGAATAAATGAATTTGAAATAGTAATGAACACATTTCCTTCATTACTAATTTTCAAGTTTACTATTCCTAATTAAGGTCTAGTCAGTTCATTTTATTAGCATTTATCAAATATTAGCACAATAGTACATGTATTATTTTCAAATGCATAGGTTGATTAGTGAACTCCATTACATAATACTAATGCCCACACTTGTATATATTTGTTATTTCTCTCAAAAAATACATATTTTGATGTAGAAACATGCTGTTGATTAACAAGTAATTTAGTTTGGAGAAAGTTGGGATGAGTTTACTATATTTATTACATGATGCTTGAAATGTTTTTCTCAAGTATTATGTGAGCTAAACACCATTGAGTTTTTACTAATGAAGATTTTTTGTTAACATTTTAAATTAAGAAAAGTAGTATAAGAAAGTAGAACTTATATTAACAAATTTATGTTTATATGAAAGCTATTCATTGGCTTTGTGTAAAACAGCAGCCCAAAATAAACTTTACAAAAGTATAGTTTAAATGGTAAATTATTAAAACAATTAATAAATAGAAGTTTTATCCTCAACAAATTGGGTTTAAGTACATAAATGTAATAAAGGCCACACATAACAAGCCCACAGCTAACATCATACTCAAACCATAGGAATGCATTTACCCCAAAGATGTGCATACTCTCTATGCTGAAAACTATAACATTCATGAAAGAAACTAAAGACACAAATAAATAGAAAGATACTCCTGCTCATCAATTGAAACAATTAATATTGTTAAAATGTCTATTCTACCCAAAGCATCTGCAGATTCAATTCAGTACCTATCAAAATTCCAATGGCATTTTTCACAGAAATATCAGATAAGACAATCCTAAAATTTATAAAGAACCACAAAAGACCCTGAATAGCTAAAGCAATCTTGAGCAAGAACAAAGAAAGAGGCTTCACACTTCCTGATTTCGGACATTTTACAAAGCTATAATAAGCCAAACAGTATGGTATTGGAATAAAAACAGACACATAGATCAGTGGAACAGAACAGAAAGCTGAGAAATAAACCCAGGCATATGGTTAATTAATTGTTTTCTTAAAACTCATTTAATTAGACACGTTGAAGTATTACTGCTCTTTTAATCTCTTTATAAAGATATTCATACTACATTATTGTAAATTTTTTTCAGATATGAAACTTGGGTTTGACTATTATAGCCATGAACAGAAATATTTCCCCCAGGATCTCCTCCACATAGAGATACACATAACTATGTGTGTAATTATTTTTAGTCTTCCTAACTTTGAGAAACTTTGTCCTACCTCCAACACACACACACACACACACACACACACACACACACACACACACACATACAAACACATAGATGCATCTTTTTTTTAAAGCCTAGAATATACAATGGAGAAAGGATATTTTCTTCAAAAAATGGTGCTGGGAAAACTAGATAGCTATATGCAAAAGAATGAAACTGGATCCCTACCTTGCATCATACACAAAAGTCAAAAGTCAACTCAAAATGGATTAAAAAGTTGAACATTGAGACCTGGAACTGTAAAACTCCTAGACAAAAAAGCAAGGTAAGATCCTTGAAATTGGTCTTGGCAAAAATTTGATTTGGTGTTGGCTTCTAAGCAAAGGCAACAAAAACAAGCACGAAGGACTACATCAAATTAAAAAGCTAAGACACAGCAAAGGAAACTTTTTACAAAAGGATGCCACCTACGTAATAGGAGAAAATATTTGCACACTACATATCTGAGAAGTTGATATCCAAGATATATAAAGAACTCATACAACTTAACAGCAAAACAAAAATATAAACAAAGACAAAAGAAAACAAACAACAAAGAAACTCAATTAAAAAGTGGGCAAAATACTTGAATAGACATTTTTCCAAAGAAGATGTACAAAGGGCCAAAAGGCATGTGAAAAGGTGCTCACCATGACTAATCATCAGAGAAATGCATATCAAAGGCACAAAGAGATATCACCTGACACATGTTAGGATGGCTATTATCAAAGAGATAACAAATGTTGGCAAGGTTGTGGAGAAAAGGGAACCCTTGTACACTGTTGCTGGAAATATAAAGTGTTACAGCCACTATGGACAATAGTATGGAGTTTCCTCAAGAAATTAAAAACAGAACTACCATAAGATCCAGCTATCCTACTTCTGGGTATGTACAAAAGAAATGAATCAACTATCTTAGAGAGAGATCTCTACTCCGAAGTTCACTGCAGCATTAGTCACAGTAATCAAGGTATAGAAACAACCAAAGTATCCAGATGAATGGATTTTTTTAAATGTGAGATATATATTATCTAAAATATGGATGAAACTGGTGGTCATTATGCTAAATGAAATATGCCATATAGAGAAAGACAAATACTGCTTGGTATCACTTATATGTAGAATCTAAAAGAAAAGTGAAATTCATAGAAACAGTAGAATGGTGGTTGCCAGGATCTGGGAAGAGGAGGTACTTGCGAGTAGATTGTAAAAGAGTACAAACTTTCAGTTATAAGGTCTGATATAATCTAGTGAATAAAGTTGATAATACTGTACTGTATAATTGAAATTTGGTAGGAGAGTAGAACTTAAGCATTCTCTCAAAAAAAAAAAGGAAAATATGTGAAGTGATGAAGTGATAAATGTGTTAGTTAACTCAGTGGAGCCCTTTCACAATGTGTACATATATCAAATTATCATGCTTACACTTTAAATATATTACAATTTTATTTTAAATTATCTCAATAAATGTGAGTAAATAAATAGAGGTATTAGTTTTAGGTCAATAGAGAGCAGACAATAATCATTCTAAAATATATTAGGTGCCCCCAATATTGAAAGTTGGGAAGACATGAATTTTAAATTGCTGAAAGTAAACTATTTAGTGTCTTCAGTTTGACTTTAATTTAGGTAGCAGTGAGGTATGAGCCTTCCAGTGTATCAGTAAGGATGCCTGATGACTAATGAAGGTAAATGTTCATCTTATCTTCATTCCTACTCAATAGTTTGAAAGCTTTCTTTAAAAAGTTAGGAAATGTGATACACCATGCTATAATTGTCTATCTTTTGTGCACTCCGAGTACCTACTTAGGACTTAAGTATGTACAGGAAATAATTACACTGTCAAATATCTGCTACCCTGCTTTTTTAAGCGGCACATCTTTTTATTTCAAAATTTTTTGATGTCTTTAACTTTTATTTGGTTTATTACCCTTCATGATATATATATCACATATTCATAATGTAAATTATACACACTTAACAAGAGTTTAAAGAAACCTCGGTCACCTCACTAGATTTATGAAGGTGGACTATGTTATTATATACTTATATATTTTATTTCTTTCACAGTACCCATGTAACTCTGGGGAGTGGAAATCCTGGGGCAAAATACATCTAAAACAGAAATCAGTCAAAGGGAGAAATAAAGTTCAAAACCTGTTTATTGCTTACAAACTGCAGTCTGTGAGCCAACTCTTTCCTGCTCTGGCAGAAGCAAACGAAGCCTCCCCTCAACCTCTCAGGTTCAGATAAGCCCTCGGTAGCCCAGGTAATAACCCGTTGAATTGGAGATGAACTAAAGCTAGGTGAGAGATTATGGAATATTACAATTTTACCCACACCACAGTAAAAGGAAATGAAAGAAATGTCAAAAATCTTGTTTTTTCATAGATAAAATATACAATAATAAAATTTAATTTAGGGTTTTTTGCCTTATAAAAGGATCCTCTTTGAAAATGCAAGAGTTCTATATGCCAAATCATCATAGGAAACTTTAAATAAACAATAGAGTAGCTGATTAAAAGAGGGTTCAAATGTGTATGTCACTTCATTCCAAAGAAGGAATTGCCACTTTAGTAATGTGAAAAGTATCTGAGATTTTCTACACAATCATGGCTCTTTCATGTTAACTCTTAATTTGCTATCCCTGTATGAAATTGTACTTCAAGTTTTTATTAACACTAGGGAAGGTAACAGATTCTACATATTTTCTCTTCACTTTTCCTTTTTTTCCTTTTTCCTACACAGAAACAATACACTTAACATAATTATAATTTTAGAATTTTATTTCTTTCATTCAATTACAGGTGAATAATTCCCTTAATTTTATTCTCTCTTAAGAAATCAGTGACTTAAACAAACCATTCATTGCCAAATATACAAATTATATGATAAATTACCAATGAAAAAATTAGTTTCTTCTTAATATTCTACATAAAATGATTTGATTATGTATATTCAAAGAAGAATTAAAAATATACATGTATAGAATGAAAGTAAAGTTTTCCTACTTTTTTTTATATTCTTGTATGTAACTTGACTATGCTTATGAGTAACCAGTCAACTAGTATATTGAATTCTATATTTATATAATTTTTCAAGTCAGCAAGATTAAATAACTCTTATATGCTCAAATATTCAAAATCCATCTTTTATTCCCCTGAAATTTTAATGTACGTCAGGTTTCTTCAGCATGTTTTTGTCAGTGTGGAAAAATTGATAAAATAAATATGGGAGTTGAAGATGTCAAACCCAAAGGTGACACAGAAAAGGCAGTTTTTAAAATGTTATTTAATTAAATTTTCATTCAGTACAATACTTATGATAACACGTTTATTGTTCATTCCCTGTCCTGCTGTGCAATGAGACACAAGAGACAGTAAATATGGAATTAAATGCCAATAGGTTGCAGCTTTGTAAACACATAAAACACGAAACAGCATAAAAGCTCTTGAGTCCTGCTGATTCCTAACTGTGGTCTATGGCATGCTTTATTCTACACTGCTTCAAAGTAGATATTACATTAAGCCCTAAATACCTTGTACCTAAGAAAAACTTTTTTTTTTAATTATGAGATTCTTAGAAATTACACAGATTCTTTACCTGGTTAATAAAATTCATGCTCAAAAATTGCTATCAATTACCAAATTGTAATAGAAAGCTCCTTACATTGACCGGACATGGTGGGAAATTATATTTTTCTTACTCTCACTTTATTTCACCTCACCATTATTTAGGAAATATATATGCTGTGTTATTTTTAAATAAATTTATTTTTTGACATGAAGCCTAATATAAACTCAAGTACTTTTATGACTTTCATTTTTTCTCCCAAGAAATGCTAACATCCTTGGGGTTACTGATGAATTGGCTCCCATGGTAAATGATCAATACTAACATACCAGAGAAAAAACCTGCTTAATCTGAATCAGACCAAGTAAATCCTATCAAGATGGCATATTCTGAATTCCATTCCTTTCTTTTAAGAAAGGAGCTCCATTCCTGAAATTTTTAGCCACAATTCTGTAAGTAGTTTTGAACAGTTTGAGTCTGCCTCTGTTGTCCTCTCAGTTTCCTCTGGTATGCCATCTGGTTTCTCCCTACTGCACCCAACATATTGTTATGCCAAGGGTAGTCTTCCCTAGCAAGCTCTCATGATCCACTTGTTGTATGTAAACAGGTAGCTACACACCCATGAGTCTGCTGCTTCAGAAGGAGTTTACTATGTCAACTGTGGAAGTCGCAAGTTAACTGGACTCCCAGATAACATTATTGGACATGGGCAGTGAGCACAATCCTTATTAAAGGTATCTTCTCTTTCTTCCTGCTTGCAGACTAGCTAGCTCTAACATGAACTCATCTCTTTCTGCAGAACTCTTAAAAAGCTGCCAATAAATTCCAATAGTCTGAATGTTTTCTATAATTTTTCCTGGTGCTATAGCTTCAGGTGATGTATGCAGTCTTCACTCTGGAGTTGGTAACAGTTTAACCAAGTATTTTGCCACCATATAACAAAGAATTGGCATATTATAGCATGAGTTGCCATCTCTCCAGCCTGAAATATTTGAGTTTTCATTGCCTGTTTTCCAGTCACCTTAATAAAGCAATGAAAACATTTTTTGTTTGATCTGCCATTTATTATACTTAAAGATGATTGACATTTTAGATGGAGGAGACAATAAAAAGTATACTCTTAACATGTTCATTCTGAGATATGTATGCAATTTTTAATTTGTAATGTCATGAAGGCAATTGGATATATGAGTCTAAAATAGAGAGGAAAGGCAAAAGCCAACATAAAAATTTTGTGAGCCATCAGCATTTACTACTATGGAGCTTAAAGACAAGTGACCAACATGCTAAGTTTTCTAGTTAATAAACATTAGGTAATGGAACATAATTAGAATTACATGGAATTTATTAAGAAATGCTGCCAAAAAATGGATCTTGAGGTACTCAAGATGGCAGCATGAGTAGGGTGGCAGAAATTTCCTCCCAAAACCATATATATTTTTGAAAATACAGCCAATACAACTATTCCTAAAAGAGAGACCAGAAGATACCATACAACAGTCAGGCTACATCTACATCTTTGAGAACTCAGCATGTCATGAAAAGGGTAAGATACAAAGCCGTGACCTGACGGGACCCGAGCACTCTGCCCACCCCAGCTCACAGGTGGGAGAAAAGGAGTCATAGTGGGGAAGAGAGTGAAAGCACAGAACTGCTAAATAACCAGCCCTAGTAATCTGCACCAGGAGCACAGACACACATCGCATGCTGTACAGGATATTAGAGAAACGGAAAAGTAAAATCCGAGACAGACACTGCAGGCAGGTCCCCACTGCCAGCTCCCTGGGACAAAAGAAAAGCTGGTGCTTTAAAAGTCTTAAAGGGACAAGGGTTTAACAGATGGACAAAATCATCATCGTGTGCTCAGCCCAGTGGGCTTGGAACCTTGAGGAACCACAGGTGCCCTAACCACCTGGATGGCAATGCAGCTCCGAAGCCCCTGAGTGATAAGCAGCCTCCCATTCATTTCCCCCCAACCAGCAATGCAAGAAAACTGGCTGATGCGCCATTGCTGCAGACGAGCCGGGGAGCAGCTCCACCCACAGCAACCACACAAGTCTTCTCCAGATGCACAGCTAACAGGGCAAGAAGCAGAGGCTGCCGCCAGTGCGCAGCTGCCCGACACAAGCAGAAGAAGACGGTGCAAGGTCCAGAAGACATGAAGGGGTGCCGATCTTGCAGGAGAACAGCCCCAACGCATCTGCATACCCACACAGTGTCCGAGGCTATCCTGAGGGCCTCCCGGCCCATGGCAGCTCAGGGGATTAACCCAGAGGCTGCTCCCTGTGCACAAGGTAACCGGCACAGGCAGCAGAGAAGGGCGAGGTGACTAGGAAGCTGGAAAGGACTTTGTTCTCACAGGTGACACACATGCCACATGCTGGCGATCACTGCTATCACCATGAAAAGGCAGAAGAATTTGGTCTAGTCAAAAATCACTCAAACAACCCCAGAGAGAGGACCTGGTGAGATAGATATAACCAATCTTCCTTAAAAAGAAGGCAAAATAAAAGTCATAACCATGCTGATGGAGCTGCAGAGAAGTATGCAAGAGCTAAGGGATGAAGTCCAGAGGGAGATAACAGAAATGCAACAATCAATAGAAGGACTTAAGAGCAAAATGGATGAGGTGGAAGAGACTGTTAATGGAATAGAAATCAGAGGACAGGAATACAGAGAAGCTGAGGCAGAGAGAGATAAAAGAATTCCTAGGAATGAAAGAATATTAAGAGAACTATGTGACCAATCCAAATGGAACAATATTTGCGTTATAAGGGTACCAGAAGAAGAGAGAGAAAATGTGATAGACAGTGTCTTTGAAGAAATAATTGCTAAAAATTTCCCCAAGCTAGGAAAGGAAATAGTGTCTCAGACCATGGAAGCCCACAGATCTCCCAACACAAGGGACCCAAGGAGGACAACACCAAGACATATAATAATTAAAACGGCAAAGATCAAACACAAGGACAGGGCATTAAAGGCAGCCAGAGAGAGAAAAAAGATCACCTACAAAAGAAAACCCATCAGGCTATCATGAGACTTCTCAACAGAAACCTTACAGGCCAGAAGAGAATGGCATGATATATTTAACGTTATGAAACAGAAGGGCCTTGAACCAAGAATATTGTATCCAGCAAGATTATCATTTGAAGGAGGGATTAAACAATTTCCAGATAAATTTGAAGGAGGGATTAAACAATTTCCAGATAAGCAAAAGTTGTGGGAATTTGCCTCCCACAAACCACCTCTACAGGGTATTTCAAAGGGACTTCTCTGGATGGAAGTACTCCTAAGGCCAAATAGATGTCACCAGAGAAAATAAAATCACAGCAAAGAAAGCAGACCAACCAAATACTTATTAAAGGCAAAAAATAAAATCAACGACCACAAAAGCAGTCAAAGTAAACATAAAGAGTACAGAATAAAACACCTACCATATAAACAAAGAAATACACAGACTAAAAGTGAAGGGATGGAAAAAGATATTTCATGCAAACAATAGGGAGGAAAAAACTGGTTTTGCAGTATTATATCAGACAAAACAGACTTCAAAACAAAGAAAGTAAAAAGAGATATTTGACTTTAATTTATGTAGCAGTGAGGTATGAGCCTTCCAGTGTATCAATAAGGATGCCTGATGACATAATAATAAAGGGGTCAGTCCAAGAGGATATAACCATTATAAATATATATGCACCCAACACAAGACCACTAACACATGTGAAACAAATACTAACAGAATTAAAGGAAGAAATAGAATTCAATGCATTCATTTTAGGAGACTTCAACACTCCACTCACTCCAAAGGACAGATCAACCAGACAGAAAATAAGAAAGGACCCAAAAGCACTGAACAACAAACTAGAACAGATGGACCTAACAGACATCTCCAGAACTCTATAACCAAAAGAGGCAGAATACATAATCTTCTCAAGTGCACATGGAACATTTACCAGAATAGACCACAAACTAGGCCACAGAAAGAGCTTAAATACATTAAAAAAGATTGAAATTCTACCAATCAACTTCTCATATAACAAAGGTATAAAACTAGAAATAAATTGTACAAAGAAAACAAAAAGGCTCACAAACACATGGAGGCTTAACAACATGCTCCTAAATAATCAATGGATCAATGACCAAATTAAACAGAGATCAAGCAATATATGGAGACAAATGACAACAACAACACAACACCCCAACTTCTGTGGGAAGCAGCAAAGGCAGTTCCAAGAGGAAAGTATATAGCAATCCAGGCCTATTTACAGAAGGAAGAACAATCTAAAATGTATAGTCTAAAGTCACAATTATTGAAACTGGAAAAAGAAGAACAAATGAGGCCCAAAGTCAGCAGAGGAAGGACATAATAAACATCAGAGAAGAAAAAAATAAAGTTGAGAAGAATAAAATAATTGAAAAAAAATCAGTGAAACCAAGAGTTGGTTCTTTGAGAAAATAAACAAAATATATAAGCCCCTAGCTAGACTTTTTCAGACAAAAAGAGAATCTACACACATAAACAGAATCAGAAATGAGAAAGGAAAAGTCATGACAGACACCAACAGAAATTAAAAGAATTATTAGAGAATACTATGAAAATCTAAATGCCAACAAGCTGGATAACCTAGAAGAAATGGACAACTTTCTAGAAAAATACAACCTTCCAGGACTGACCAAGGAAAAAACAGAAAATCTAAAGAGACCAATTACCAGCAACGATTTCCAAAAAATAGAAGTGCAGGGAATACTTCCAAAATGATTCTATGAAGCCACATCACTCTACTACCAAAAAAGGGCAATAATCCCACAAAAAAAGAAAATTACAGACCAATATCCCTGATGAACATAGATGTAAAAATACTCAACAAAATATTGGCAAACCAAATTCAAAAATACATCAAGAGGATCATACACCATCATCAAGTGGGATTCAACTCAGGGATGCAAGGATGGTCCAACATTCGAAAATCCATCAACATCATCCACCACATCAACAAAAAGACCACATGGTCATCTCCATAGATGCTGAAAAAGCATTTGACAAAATTCAACATCCATTCATGATAAAAACTCTCATGAAAATGGGTATAGAGGGCAAGTACCTCAACATCATAAAGGCCATATATGGCAAACCTACCCCTAACATTATACTTAACAGTGAGAAGCTGAAAGCTTTTCCTTTAAGATCAGGAACAAGACAGGGATGCTCACTGTCCCCACTTTTATTCAACACAGTACTGGAGGTCCTGGCCACAGTAATTAGAGAAAACAAAGACATACAAGGCATCCAGATTGGTAAAGAAGAAGTCAAACTGTCACTATTTGCAGATGACATGATATTGTACATAAAAATCCTAAGGAATCCACTCCAAAACTACTATATCTAATATCTGAATTCATAAAAGTGGCAGGATACAAAATTAATACACAGAAATCTGCTGCTTTCCTATACACTTATGATGAACTAGCAGAAAGAGAAATCAGGAAAAAAATTTCATTCACAATCGCATCAAAAAGAATAAAATACCCAGGAATAAACCTAATGAAGGAAGTGAAAGACCTATACCCTGAAAACTACAAGACACTCTTAAGAGAAATTAAAGAGGACACTAACAAATGGAAATTCATCCCATGCTCTTGGGTAGCAAGAATTAATATTGTCAAAATAGCCATCCTCTCTAAAGCAATCTACAGAGTGAATGCAATCCCTATCAAAATACCAACAGCATTCTTCAACAAACTGCAACATATAGTTCTAAAATTCATATGGAACCACAAAAGATCCCGAATAGCCAAAGCAATCCTGAGAAGGAAGAATAAAGCAGGGGGAATTACGCTCCCTGACTTCAAGCTCTACTACAAAGCCACAGTAATCAAGAAAATTTGGTACCGGCACAGAAACAGACCCACAGATGAGTGGAACAGAATAGAGTCCAGATATTAACTCAAACATATATGGTCAATCAATATACGATAAACGAGCCATGGATATACAATGGGGAAAAGATAGCCTCTTCAACAGCTGGTGTTGGCAAAACTGGACAGCTACATGTAAGAGAATGAAACTGCATCATTGTCTAACCACACACACAAAAGTAAACTCAAGGTGGATCAAAGACCTGAATGTAAGTCATGAAACCATAAAACTCTTAGAAAAAAATAGGCAAAAATCTCTTGGACATAAACATGAGCAAATTCTTCATGAACGTATCTCCCAGGGCAAGGGAAACAAAAGCAAAAATGAACAAGTGGGACTATATCAAGCTGAAAAGCTTCTGTATAGCAACGGACACCATCAATAGAACAAAAAGGCATCATACAGTATGGGAGAATATATTCATAAATGACATATACAATAAAGGGTTGACACCAAAATATATAAAGAGCCCATGCACCTCAACAAACCAAAAGCAAATAATCCAATTAAAAAACGGGCAGAGGACATGAACAGACCCTTCTTCAAAGAAGAATTTCAGATGGCCAACAGGCACATGAAAAGATGCTCCACATTGCTAATCATCAGAGAAATGCAAATTAAAACCACAGTGAGATATCACCTCACACCAGTTACAATGGCCAACATCCAATAGACCAACAACAAGAAATGTTGGTGAGGATGTGGAGAAAGGGGAACCCTCCTATACTGCTGATGGGAATGTAAATTAGTTGAACCATTGTGGAAAGTAATATGGAGGTTCCTCAAAAAACTCAAAATAGAAATACCATTTGACCCAGGAATTCCACTCCTAGGAATTTACCCTAAGAGTGCAGCAGCCCAGTTTGAAAAAGACATATGCATCCCTATGTTTATCACAGCACTATTTATAATAGCCAATAAATGGAAGCAACCTCAGTGTCCATCAGTAGATGAATGGATAAAGAAGATGTGGTACATATACACAATGGAATATTATTCAGCCATAAGAAGATAACAAATCCAGCCATTTGCAACAGTGTGGATGGAGCTAGAGGCTATTATGCTCAGTGAAATAAGCCAGGTGGAGAAAGACAAGTATCAGATGATTTCACTCATATGTGGAGTATAAGAACAAAGAAAAAACTGAAGGAGAAACAGCAGCAGACTCACAGAACCCAAGAATGGACTAACAGTTTCCAAAGGGAAAGGGATTGGGGAGGATGGGTGGGAAGGGAGGCATAGGGCAAAAAGGGGAATTACGATTAGCATACATAATGTAGGGGGTGGAGCACAGGGAAGGCTATACAACACAGAGAAGACATGTAG
Organism: Smutsia gigantea; assembly: GCA_032199065.1. Taxonomy (NCBI): domain Eukaryota; kingdom Metazoa; phylum Chordata; class Mammalia; order Pholidota; family Manidae; genus Smutsia; species Smutsia gigantea. The sequence goes on along the minus strand of JAVSCE010016682.1, from coordinate 56,326 downwards.
TGATTCTATAGCATCTTATTACACTGATGGACAGTGACTGTAATGGAGTATGTGGTGGGGACTTGATAATGGGGGGAGTAACCATAATGTTGCTCATTTAGTTGTAGATTAATGATACCAAAAAAAAAAATGGAATGCTACCAAAACAAGAACCTAGGAAAGTTGAAAGGATAGGAAAAGTATGCCTATTAGCATAGTGAAAGTTTTTGGCATATATCTTTCAATAATTGTAGAACAAAAAAGAACAACAAAAAAAATGATGACATGTTTGAGCCACACAATTAACATGCTTAATCGAATGTATTTAGAATTCTAACACTTAGAGAACATAAATTTTTCAGGGATTCACTAACATGTAAAATCTTATATTTAACAGTAAGAAAGTCTTCAAAATATTTTAAAATCTCAGTTTCATACATACCCTTTCATTACATGCAAATAAATTAGAAAAAAATATATATTCAGGCTTTTTAAAGTATTTTCTTAGGCAATGAAAGATCTATTGGAAATACACTCATAAAATGAATCCCTGACCACTTGCCATTTTTCCCCCTACTTCAAAAATATATCCTAAACATCCTGTAAGAAAAATAAATAAATAAAACAAACCTTGCTAATTATATTATGTATAAATGATGGCCATCAATTACTATAGTTTTCTTATTAAAATATTACAAATGTATTTAATTTCTAAAGTACTCCACATTTTTTTGTCCTTTTCTGTATCTGCTTTTATTACATTTAAGTAGCATGTGTAAGAAGTCAATATAGGAAAGGAGGGCTTTTACTAAATATACTTTATCAGAAAAAGTCACATTCATTTCTTCAAGTATAATAGCTGTAGAATGAAACTAAAGTCATTTTTATGCCTTGAAGGGGTAATACTTTGATATAGAAAAATAAGTACAAACACTCTTATAAAAAGCTCAAATAATACTCCCCACACCCCACCCAGTCAGTTCACTTACGTCAGCAAGGGCATCAGTCCTGTTTTCTCACTAACTTTGACAGAAATCATGTATGAGTACTATCCTAGGTTTGCAATAACTTTTGTTATAATATGACAGAAAGAGCAGCTTAGTTTAATTGTTTGAAATTTTAATTCTTACCATTATTTCCTACTCAATCCATTGTAAGAAAAAATATTGATAGCATATGTTGACCAATACAAACAATCTCTCTAGACCTTCATAACGTAAAGTATTTTTTGAAGGAGAATAAAAGCTAAAAACCATTAACAGTTTGAATTTTATCTGGGTCAAATAGATGCAAAATAAGTTAACACAGTAAGTGTTAATTGTGATTCAGAGTTTAAATTTGCATAGAAAAGTTAACCCTAGATAAGTGGACAGGTTACAGTCAGTTTTACATGTTTTAACATGTTTACATAGTCACTGATGAATGATATCAGTTAAGACAGATTTAAGTGAAAGGCATGAAATACTTAAAGTGGGATGAAGAGTGTGAATGCACGGTAAAGTCAGGAAATATTGGATATGCCACCTCATGACAGAAATTCCTTTTAAACTCCACATATACAATTAAAAGTGATTCACTCTTGAGTACTATATTAAGAAATAATGCAAGGTAAAAGCATGATATGGGGAGGGGATGGTGGTGGGGTATTGGTTGCAGTCAGAATTTAGAGAGCTCTGTATCCTTAGCTTAGATGCTTAAATAGTGTCCTATAATCAACAAGTAGCCTTGAAAAGTTGAAAAGCAGACGTGAGGATGTGATAGTGTTACTGGTCAAGATCTTGTTTCTCCCAGGATCGTGTCTTGGAGGCAACAAAGAATAAGACAACAGAAAAGAGGATGGAGCAACCAGGAAAGCTTTAAATGAAGAGTGAAAACAAGAGGACTCCCGCTATTTGGAGGGGCTCTAAGGGAGGAAAGCCATTTGGGCAGCAGTGTCTAGGGAACTATAAGCACTGGAAAGGAGGAAGGCCACCTGGTTGCCTAGGACCTGTTGCTAGGGCTGGACTGGGGGATCAGAAACTCCCTTGTTCATCAGGCTGGCCATTTCAGGGAATGGTTTCTTACATATCTAGCTTGGCCAACTGACCACAATGTCTGGTGTCAGCATCCCGCTTGGCCGATCTCTACGGGGGCAACATGGCCTGTTCTACCTACACAACTGGTTACCTCCTGCCTCAATGGTAGCAGTTATGATATGCAGACTAGATGGGTAATAACTAAGATTTAAAAGACAGGAAATCTAATGAAAGGAGCTGGATATAGCTTTGTCATGTAAGTATCTAAAATAGAATTGTAACAGGAAAAAGAAAGCAAAATGATGTGTTATTAATTATGTAAAAGAACAGATATTGCCAAGTTGCTGTACGTGGTTATCCATCTATTTGGGTGGATGAGAAGTAAAAAACACTTTTAGTGTTTAAAATAGTGGACCTGGTAGACTCCAGGATTAAATCCTATTTCCACTTTATTATTTTGGGTAAGTGACCTAATATCTTTACATCTCCATTCCTTTATCTGTTAATGGATTTAACAGCAGTGCTCTTGATAGGATTCTTATAAGATAAACAAGATACTATGTTGAAACATTAAGAAAGCTCATGGTTCATGGTAACCCCTAAAAACTGCTGGTAATTATTATTGGTAACGTGACAACTAAATGACAGTAATAGATAAATGTATTCATTTATCGTACTAATAGAATATGGATATGAATTGATCCTCTTTCTGCATTTTACTTTCACTTACTCAAATCTTCTCTGCTGCTGGTTGTGCTTTTGCACTTAATACTTAGTGATTTTTCTAATATTATTAGAACATTAATATGAGGCTACCTTTTCAAAAACATTTAAAAAAAGGCTTTTAAAACCATACAAAGGATGCCTATGCAGCTTAAACTCTGTACTGGCAAATTATATGTGGAAAGGATGTCAAATGTGTAAGAAATCAATACAGAAAGCAACAAATTTATACAGACATTATAAAACAGAAATGTGTAAGTTAATCATTATGCTTTACCAATTACATTCAAATAAGTAATAGTAAATGATCAAGAAAGATTTTTATAAAAAATATTTGAAATATAGCAAAACTCATAAGAAATATACTTCAGGTTGTAGGTATAGAACTTGTTAGCTTTCTTTTCCTAGAGAAATGTTATTCCTCAGAGCTACTCTTCTGCTGTGTTCTTTTTTTTTTCTATTTTCTCATCTTTATTTTTTTTTGGTGCTGTTAATGTACAATCACTTGAACAACATTATGGATGGTTACTAGACCCCGTATTATCAAGTCCCCCCCACATACCCCATTACAGTCACTGTCCATCAGCATAGTAAGATGCTCTAGAGTCGCTACTTGTCTTCTTTGTGCTATACTGCCTTCCCCCTGCCCACCCCCTTATATTATGTGTGCTAATTGTAATGCCCCTTAATCCTCTTGTCCCTCCATCCCCACCCCCACACCCACCCAGTCCCTTTCCCTTTGGCAACTGTTAATCCATTCTTGGGTTCTGTGAGTCTGCTGCTGTTTTGTTCTTTCAGTTTTTGCTTTGTTGTTATATTCCACAGATGAGTGAAATTATTTGGTACTTGTCTTTCTCCACCTGGCTAATTTCACTGAGCATAATACCCTCTAGCTCCATCCATGTTGCAAATGGTAGGATTTGTTTTCTTCTGATGGCTGAATAATATTTCACTGTGTATATGTACAATATCATTTTTATACATTTATCTACTGATGGACACTTAGGTTGCTTCCATTTCTTGGCTATTGTAAATAGTGTTGCAATAAACATAGGGGTGCATATATCTTTTTCAAACTGTGCTGCTGCATTCTTAGGGTAAATTCCTAGGAGTGGAATTCCTGAGTTAAATGGTATTTCCATGTTCTTAAATACAATCTAAGTGGATTCCCAGACTTTCGTGGTGCACTGTACATCTGTACATTTCCTACATTTTATGAAGTAGAATGACAATTCTATATGATCATGTGTAGTAGCAATATTTTGTTTTCCTTTTTAAATACAAATCCATGGGCCTTAACTCAGATTTAAATCAGTTCTAACAATTGTCTCAGAAGCAATGTTAAAAAGAAGGTCATAGGAAAACAATGTTTCATGGGAAATGGTTAAGGATTAAGGACATTCTAAAATTGAAAAGTGAACACTTTCCCTCTGAAGACTGAGCAAAAACAAATGATATTTTCCTACATGTTTAAGGAGAAAAGAATCAGTTTCTTTTTGAAAGGATTATTTATTACAGACTCACTGCTCTTGTGATGTACTGAATGCTTGACATTGTTATAGAAAATCAATTGGATTCAATCTGAGAAAGTTGTGTTATATGCATTCAAACCTGACAGTTGCATAAATCAGTATTTTTTGAGAAAAAAAGCCAACACAAAATAAAAAGAAATTCATTTGTTTACTTTTTTAAGCCAGATGTGATGGCTACTTTATTTTTCTTTGGAAGGGATTACAATACAAATGGACTTTGAACTGCCCAGTAAAGTTGAGCAGAGGAGGACATCTCTTTCTAAAAAATTTGATTAGAAAACATGTTTTTAAAGCATTTGTAGCTAGTTCATAGAACAAAAAGAAAAGTGAAAAAATTTTTTCTTTTGTAGGAAAAGAATAACGTCTTAAAGTGCAAAGTCAAGTATTTAATAAAGACTTTTAAAAACATCAACTGATAATACAGAACTAATAAATAATTACTTTTGACACTGTTGTCTAGCATTAGGGTTGAAAACATTGATATTGTATTAGACATTGGTTGATGCCAAGTGGATTTTAAAATTTTAAGTGAAAAATTTAGTCACGTTAGTCACTACATTATCCTTGAAGTTTTATATATGTAGATACTTAGAAATACTGAGTCATTTCTTTTTTTCTTTATTAAGGTATTATTGATATGCACTCTTATGAAGGTTTCACATGAAAAACAATGTGGTTACTACATTCACCCATAATATCAAGTCCCCACCCACATACCATTGCAGTCACTGTCCATCAGTGTAGTAAGATGCTACAGAGTCACTACTTGCCTTCTCTGTGCTACACTGTCTTCCCCATGATCCCCCCCACACCATGTGTGCTAAACATAATACCCCACAATCCCCTTCTCCCTCTGCACCCACCCGCCCCCACCCCTCCCCTTTGGTAACCACTAGTCCCTTCTTGGATTCTGTGAGTCTGCTACTGTTCATTCAGTTTTGCTTCATTGTTATACACCACAAATGAGGAAAATCATCTGGTACTTGTCTTTCTCCACCTGGCTTATTTCACTGACCATAATATCCTCCAGCTTTATCCATGTTGTTGCAAATGGTAGGATTTGTTTTCTTCTTATGGCTGAATAGTATTCCATTGTGTATATGTACCACCTCTTTTTTTTTTCCATTCATCTACTGATGGACACTTAGGTTGCTTCCATATCTTGGCTATTGTAAATAGTGCTACAGTAAACATAGGGGTGCATGTCTTTTTGAATATGAAAACTTGTATACTTTGGATAAATTCCTAGGAGTGCTATTTCTGGGTCAAATGGTATTTCTATTTTTCATTTTTTGAGGAACCTCCATATTGCTTTCCACAATGGTTGAACTAGCTTACATTCCCACCAACAGGGTAGGACGGTTCCCCTTTCTCCACATCCTCACCAGCATTTGTTGTTCTTAGTCTTTTCAACAGTGAGTCATTTCTGACCATTACATATTTACTTTAACTCAAGCATGATTTGGGAATCCCTCCCTGATTACAACCTGTGGTCTAAGGATCAACTCTACCAGGATAATGAAGGGTGAAGATATTTTTGCTCTGTTTTGTTTTTAATGTGAAACTAAAAGCCTTCTTCCTCAGATCTAGAGGATTGTGTGAGTGTGCAGCACAAATACATGAATTGATAACAAGTTTCCTAGGTGGCTTTCATGTTTACTAAAGGTTAAGAACCACAGTTCTATATATTCACATTCACTAATCTACTTGCTTCTTTATCTCTCTGTATCTTACCCTTAACTCAAGAAGGATCTCAATTTCCAGTATACTCATATCATTGTCTGACAATATCAGCCAACAGTGCTATCTTTCCTGAACTGTAATAATTTGTAATTTTTTTCTATGTGTTATTGTCTTAAACAAATTTCATTAACTTGAAGGACTGACTGTTTGCATAGCAGTACATAATGAGCATTTTTAAGGATAAGATTTAATAAATTTTGCCATATGTATGCACTCACAAAACTTCGTAACAGTCAAGATAGTGAAAGAATACATCTCACCCAAACTTTTCCTCCCCCCATCCCATCTCCAAGCATGAGAAATCTTTTTAAATTAGCTGAGGAGACATTGTAACTTTCTGTAACTTTTCTCATATTTTAATCTTAGCTTAGTTTTCACTGCTTCTACTATATATGACTGAATGTTCATTAAGAAGAGCTGGTGCTTAATTTAGCTCTGTATATTCTCAGAGCATTTAGCTGTGCCTACCACATATTCTGCTTTCAATAAGGTTTGTTAAGGAACAAATAATTGAGCAGCAAGTTCTGAAAATTTATTTTATAGGGAAATAACTAGTAAGGGAAATTATATTTAAAATAAAAGCATAGATTGCAGATATCTGATTAGTATTACACAATAATGTAAATAGGATAAGAGCTGGTCAGTAACTATTCTCTTTATAAATAACAAATATAAAGTATATTTTTTCTTATGATGAGGAAAAAATAGTGACACTTTATGGTCTATAAAAAGGGACTTAGTAGAAGCCTGAACTTATTAGATCAGGCTTTGAGATGTTTCATAAAGTCATTGATATTACCTGATCCAAGTGCCTTTCTCTTGCACAGGCCTTGCTCCAATTTTATAAGAAAAGGCCAAGTAAACAAAAAAGAAATTAGGTAATAATGGGAGAATTAAAGAAGTCAAACTTTATGCAGTAACTCCCATCATATAATTTTAATGCAAACATGGAGGTACTACATTATTGAGAATACCCACAAATTAGCAATTAAATATTTAAAGATATGCTAGTTGATATATGATTAATTTGCCTAAAGTGTTAGATGTTATTTTGGCCAAATGTCACATAATTGTTCATACCACTCTCTAATTTCATAAATAAAAAATTGGAAGTGAACAAAAAATACATTAAAAAGCTGAAGTTATACCACCATACCACATATTATCAAAATTGTGAGAGATATATTTTAGAGAATATTGACTTAACAATTCAATTATTTATATATAACGTAAGTCCTTTATTTGAGAAAATGTCATTTAAATGCACTTTTAAAATACACTTTGAGAAGCTACAGGTCATGTTACATAAAAGCATTACATTACAGTTAAAATATAACCTCTTGTGACTTTACAGAAATATTTCATTTTGTTTAACCAAAAATAGTTTAAAAATATTAAATAAAACACAATACTGCAAAATAGTGTCATTTTTATTTCCTATAAATCCTGTAATTAATATGGTATGAGGGGTAAGATCTAGAGTTCCAGAGATAAAAATGCCTTGCTTCAAATCTGAGCTTTGTCACTTTCTGGCTGTGCGGTCCTGTGCAAATTCCTTAATCTCTCTGTGCTTTATAATCATGTGTAATTATTGTTGAAGAATTAGCACTTTTCACAAACCTGTTGGGAGTATTAAAAAGTGATGTATATAAAGAAGTTAGTCTAATATAATAAAATGGAATTAATTAGTTTATTGCTAATAAGAACAGAAAATAAATGGGCTAACATTTAACTGTATACAAAAATTAAAAGGGTAGCTATAACTAGTATTTTTTGTTTTCCTAGATCATATCAGTGAAAACTGGAATGAATTCCTATAAGGAAAGCTTGGGACCAATAGCTGCAAACGTGCTTTTATATTTATGGCACTATTTAAGGTAAAATAACCAGATAAAGGAGAAAATTTCATTTTTAATGAACAGTGTCTTCAAGATTTACACTCTCAAATATCTTTTATTTTCTGTTTAGCTACATATTTTATATGTGTTAATACAATTTCTAGGAACATTGTAGTAAATATTATTTGATTGAGACTCAACCTTTGGCTGAAATCATCATTATTAATGATCACTAACTGAATGCTTACAAATGCCTACAACTCTTCTAAGATATGCTGTCTCATTAAATCAGCAGCCTTGGTATTATCTCTGTCTTAGAGATGAGAATACTAGATCTCAGAAACCATAAGAAATCTATTGGAAGTCACATAGTCTAGTGTCTGAGACAGGTTTAGAGTCAGGGCTCTCTGATTTCAACAGCTTCTCCATGAGTACGCACCAGACACCCTCAACAGAAGGGGCAAATAAGGATTCAGTCTGCATTTTGCCATTAGCTGTTCATGTAATCTACCATTCTCAACAAATAATTTTTAGATTTACATATACGAAGGACTATTCTGAATGGATATATCTCAATAGTTAGTACATACATCTTTGCATGCGCCATACACCTTATTTTTCTCCTGCAAAATAAGAGAATATTTCTCAATTGTTGAAAATAGATTCAATGTAGAAACTTTTAGCTCTTTTGTAAATGTTTATCTGTAAAAGAATTCTTCACATCTCTTTTCTGTTGCAGAATAAAATCTAGATATAATAGTATGGAACACATTATTAAGTAATTAATTATAATTAATGATGAATTATTTTAGTATATTATACACTAATAAAAATATTTTTTAATGGCATAAACCAGAAAACAGTACATTCTATACTAAAAAGCCTGTGAAAAAATCAATGTACTTACATCTTTTTTTTTTTCTCTCAATGTAGAGTAGAACACTTGTGAATCCCCATGAAAGTAAGGTCAACCATAAAATGTACAAAGACTCTTTTTTTACTGTTAGACATAACAAAATGCAATTTTGCTTTTTTAATGTTAGTCTGTGAATGCCATGATTCCTGTAGGAAAAGTTCACCTACCATTAGCCTCTGTCAATGTCAGTCACAGATACTCAACAGGCCTGCAGTTTTACGTGGCATAAAGGTTAATATTGAATCCTTTGGTAAAATTTGAAAATTTCCTTGATCTTTGAAAACCATGGGGAAACTAATAAAGTTCCAGCATAGAATTTTTACCCAGTTCAACCTTATGATAAGTGGACTGATAGTTGAAATGTCTAGTGACAAAAACTAATGAGCATATCATTGTGGGACAGTATGAATTATACAAAATAATTATAAAATATGATGTTTTAAAGAAACACCCACATACTTTCTTCTCTGCTCTGTTTCTCTCTCTCAATATTTGTTTTAATACATCTGCTGGAATACCAACAAAGTCATAAACTTTTTGGGGCATACATGAACATGTATATTTACAACAGTTTATTGAGTGAAATTATCTAAATTAAGTATTTTCCAATTCTATTTACAAGTTTAAAAAGTGACTTTCCTTCCACAGACTCACCAAATATACGACTATACAAGGATTGATTCCTTCTAAGAGAAAATCAGAAACTAGTTAACTCCTAACATCAGCAACTGAGAAAGTAACCATAGTGAAAAGGGTAGGAAAAGTTGAGACACATGCACCATGAACAACACTCCAGGCACAGCTCCTTACAATTTGGAGGGAACCCCCAATTCCCAGTTTCTCCTGTATGAGCAAAGGATTTGGACTGCACACCTAGCATCCTTTCGTGGCTACCAACAGAAGGACTCTCTCCCAAAACACCTCGACTGGAGACACAAGGGGGCATAGCATTCACAAGCTCCCAGGAGCACATTAAACAAAGTTTTTTTAAAAAACTAGACAGCAGGCACCTCCCATAGTCATCCCCCCTGCCTCAGCATGGAGGAAACAGGCAAAAATGTCAAGCTTCCAGTTTCTCCCCAAAAGGGAATGGACTGCATATGTTCACAGATGCTATCCAAGGGTCAGGTTTCTAATCAACTGCGAGCTGACATGGATCCTTCTGGGAGCATGAAAGAGCTTGTGGATACCTCCCCTGCCTTGTTTCCTTGTTCATTCCAACAATAAAAATAGTCTCCAGCTTCTCCATGAAATAAGCTTGTCCACATATCTAGCACACCAACTTTTACAGCTGCTACTGGAAGGATAGGCTCCCAAATCACCTAGCTCTAAAGGTCAATGAACTCTGAATTTGTAAGTTTCCCAGGACCATATTAAACAATGAGGCAGTTTTTAAGCAGGTGCATAAACATTTCTCACAGCTATACCTCCAGGTGCAATGCAGACGGAGTGAGCAAAAACAGAATTTCTTTCTGGAAGGGGTTTGCCTTCATAATTTCCCGGCTGCTGCCCATGCCAGGCTTTTAATCAGCCTGCATCTGGAAGATGACAGGGCTCGTTACTAGTAGTTCTCCGGGAGCTTGAACAGATGTGTGGAAACTTCTGAGCCTTCCCTTCCCTGGCTTATTCCAGCAATAAAGCCACATCTCCAGTGTCTCCCCAAAGGAGTTTGCCCACTCATCCAGCCCCCTGGCTTCTCTAGTTGCCAAGAAAGGGACTGGCTTCTTAGTCAGTTAGCCCTGGGAAGTGATGGGTGTGGATAAAATGAGAGTTCCTGTGGCCAGGATTCTCACCTGGCCCTGGTTGATTAGCTCACTGCACACCTGTGGGCAATACATGGCTGTTGACTATATATAAAGAGTTCCGCCCAGTGCTCTGGGCATGACACGGTGGCATGGCTGCAAGACTGCAGGAGAGCAGAGCAGAGGCTGGAGTGGTGGCAACACCAAGGACAGAGGCCCAGAGGACCGGCTGTGTGGGATGGCTATGCAGACAGAGGAGCCCGAGGCAGAGACGGGCTTGCTGCATACAGACTCACTCTGAGTGAACGGGATTTTAGTGACTGACCTGCCACCTGGAAATAAAGTTGGGTATAACCCTTTCACACCAAGAACAGTTTTGCTGTCAATTTCTTTGGTCACATTGAATCCGAAGCAAACTTGTCCGGGGCTAAAACCCATTGTCAAGACAATTGGCATAGTCAGCAGGGTTCATTGTTGACCAAGGAAAAAGAGCCCTTATGGGAGGGGTGCTTCAGTGGGCTGCCCCTGTGAATGGGGAGACAGTGGATTGTCCCCCAATGGGTATGTGGTCTGAGGTGGCTTGCCTCCTAGAGGACTGGGCCCCACCCCAGGACTGCAGGCAAGTGGAGGTGACACCTGAAGCTGTAGAGCTGGCCCTTTGTATAGTAAGCAGATCCTTTGAGAAGCAGAGTGCCCCTGAGGCAGCGGGGACTGTGCATTGGCTGCTTCTCACAGTATTAAAAAAGTCTACAGAAGAGACCCAGGAAATGGCAGCATGAGAAAACGAGCTGCAAACTTCTGTGGATTCCCTGAGGAAGGAGAAGGCATTGATGTGAGAGGAGGCAGTACGAGAGCGCCGGCAGCAAGGAGCCATTGGAGATGAGATGGCAGTGCTGCCAGGTATTCTGAAGGAGAAAGAGGCCATCAAGGAAAAAGAAGAACTCCTGAGGGAAGCACAGGAGGAGAACATCAGCTGTGAAGCATTGAGGTGAAGGTAAGAGAGCTTCTGAAGACTGAGCTGGCATTGTTGTGAGGAACTTTAACAGAGGAGTCACTTGGGGGAGGGGAGAGAAAGGTGCCATCAGCCCCAGAAATGGAGGAGCTGGGGAAGGATAATGGGGTGGTGCCAGAGGCACTGGCCCCTCCTGTACTGAAAGCATGCCCAGTGGTTGTAAGGAAAATAAAGACCCAGGAGCTGAAAGTTCCCCAAGGAGAGGAGCAGCCCCTCCCCAGGTCGTGGAGCCCTCTATGGTCCCCCTTATACTCAGGCTGAGCTGGTGGCTGTGGGACTGAGGGGTGGATGGAATTGTTCTTTCCGGATCAGAGATGGGAAAGCTGTCTTCCCTGACAGTTTAGCCTACCTTGAGGCAGCAATTATAAACTGCGCGGTGACATGTACAGTAGCTGAAGCAACAAGAACCCGGAAAGAAATAAGACCTGTTACAGGAGGAATTTGAGGGGCCCCAGGAGGGTTACAAGGACCCAGATGTGGGTTGATTTGATACAGGCAGGAGTAGATGGAAGGAAATTAGACGGGAAGCCAAACAGGATCTTACTGGAGCTGTGGCAACAACTGAAACCAGTGCAGCAGTTCAAGCCATTAAGACTAAGGAGGCAGAGGTCAGAGACAGAGCCACGAGTCCGGCCTGTGTGTCTGCAAGACTTTTTGCTAGAGAGGCTGGAGAACAATGTTCAAGCTTCCTTACACAGGGACCATTGCAGAGGACTGAGGGCACATAGATTGAGAGGAGAGAATCCTGGAGGGGTGGAGTGTGGATAAAATGAGAGTTCCTGTGGCCAGGATTCTCACCTGGCCCTGGTTGATTAGCTCACTGTACACCTGTGGGCAATACATGGCTGTTGACTCTATATAAAGAGCTCCGCCTAGTGCTCTGGGCACGACACGGTGGTATGGCTGCAACGCTGCAGGAGAGCAGAGCAGAGGACAGAGGCCCAGAGGACAGGCTGTGCAGGACGACTGTGCAGAGAGGCCCAGAGGACGGCTGTGTGGGACCATTGTGCAGAGAGGCCCAGAGGACGGCTGGGCAGACAGAGGAGCCAAGAGGCAGAGACAGTGGGGTCTGACATTTGTGAGTCTACTGGGACCACAGAGAAGAAAGAGGTGGCTCTGTCTGGACACACCAGCACTCCCGGCAGCTGTTCCCCGGCTCAGCAAAGCGAGCAGGCAACACATCCCGTCTGGGTTTCTCCGCATAGCAGCCAGACCACAGATCTATCGTCTGGACTTTCTCAGAAGTCAGGATTCCAGTTAGCTCGTATCTGAGAGCTGTAGGCAAGCAATCAGTAGTCCTCTGGAAGTCAGGATCCGTGTGCAGGCACTCCCTCCACCTCTGGAGCATGCTGGGATGTGGCACACCTGAAACCCCAGGGAGCCAATTGCAGTAACACTTCAGTAGCATTGTTTGCCACAAAATCCTCTGTAGAATCATGTTAAAAAGGGAGCTTCAGACTATGTGGACTCTATCTCATTTTCATATTTTTTATTAATGGAGATATAATTGACATAAAACACTATGTTAGTTCAGGTGGACAAAATAGTGCAAAGTTGAGGAATCTGTTAATGATTAGGGAAAACTTCTGTGGGAAAAGATAATTGAGGAACACATAAAAAGATCATCAAAATTGAGGGCACAAAATAAATTGGAAACTATGAAAGTATGGCACAATCTATCTGAAGAGTCTGGTAATTTCTTTTTGAAATATTCGGCAGCCTAAATGTGGATCACTATGTTAAAATCAAAGAACATGAATGAGAATATCAAGAACTTTCTGTCTCCTCCTTTCTGTTTATTGTATGGATATATACATATATCAGAGCCAGTAGAGCACAAAGGCTATGGAATCAGGTTCAGGGCTTAAATCTTAGCATTCAGTAGCTTTGTAACTTTGATAAATTATTTAACTAGAAGTGGGTGTGAAGTGTGGATAGCACAGTGCCTGGTGATCACAATCAACTTTGCTCTGTAAAACAAACAACTCCAGCCCTCAGTGGCATAACAAAAGTCTGCACATTGCCTAGGACTCTGCTCCACTTGGATCTGCTCATCTTGGCCAGCCTCCACTGGGCTTCACTGTAGGATGAGATAAGCTTCAGGTCTTTTCCAGATGTTCAGGCTGAAGAAATGACCACTATTTGAGACATGATCTGCTTTCCAAAAAGCAGCAGGTCTAGCGCTCAAGTAGAAATTTGCAATGCCTCTGAAAAGCTCTTATTAGGACATGGTGTTCTTTGCAGCCTTTCATTCCATAGACCAAAGCAAGTGACACAGCCATGCCAGTGGTGGGGGGAAGGGACACTCAATATAGCTGGCATATGTCATAACTCAGTTAATGTTTGTTGATTTCGGTTTTATTTTTACTTATAGTAATGAATATTATACATTTATTTATACTGATGGTTAGTGGGTTGTACACAGTATAGGAAAGGAAGCCAAAGAAGAAGGGAACTGACAGGTTAGGTGAAAATGTATTATTCCAGAAATGTGATTTTTCAGTCAAAGAGGCTGTGGGGAAAATTGAAGTTCCTATGGCCAGGATACTCACCTTAACTTAAACTACTTGGTGATGTAACTGGCCTCCTGCTAGGCTACTGCTTCCACACTCGTAGGCAATAAGCTATTATTGACTGAGTCATTATATAAAGAGTTCTGCCCAGTGCTCTTGGGTGGAAGCAGCCAAAGGAGGATTACAGATCTGCAGACTTTTGGATGCAGGTGTAATTCTAGTGTTCAACCTATAGCTGAGAGAACAAGTGGGGGTATTTCTAACCAATGGGTTCAGCCCAAGACAAGTTCACTATGGATTCAATAAGACCGAAAAATGACAATGGAATGTTCTTAGGGTGAAGTACCCAACTTTATCCCCATGGTGGTAGGTCAATCACTAAAATCCTGTCTACTCAGAGCAAGTCTGCATGCAGGAGGCTGGTATCTGCCTCTGGGCCTCTCTGCCCCCACAGCCATCTCAGTCTCTGTCCTTGGTGCTGCCACCACTCCAGCCTCTGCTCTGCTCTCCTGCAGCCATGTGGCCATGTCACCGTGTTGCCCAGAGCTCTGGGTGGAGGTTTATATAGAGTCAATAGTAATATATGCCCACACGTGTGTAGTGAGCTAGCCAACCAGGGCCAAGTGAGAATCCTGGTCACAGGAACCTTCACTTTATCCACAAGGTAATAAAACCTTTTACCCCAAGAATATTCCATTGTCATTCCTCAATCTCTCTGAATCCATAGTGAACTTGCCAGGGGCTGAAACCCATTCGCAAGATAGAGACACATATCATATTTTAGTACTTATATAAGTTCAAAACAGTTATGGTATTTGAATGGTTGAAACGGTGATAAGGTCACTGGCATTGAAGAAATCAACGGTCTGTTAGACTACGTTATTGAATCAATCATTAATATAAAACCCCAGGGAGAAAATTGACTGAATTAAGATCTAGAATCTGAAATAAATTAAGAAATTGCTTCAGAGTTTAATAATTTTACCAAAAATGATGGCATGTAATAATATGATCTATACAAATACAGGGTTTTTAAAATAAAAGGTTGGAAATGTGTTTTTGAAATAATGCTGCAGAGTTTAGAAAATGCTGAAAGAACTCTGTTTTAGGCTTGGAAGAAAGAAAAGATGAAAGAACAAGAAAACATGAGGGGAAATCGAGTATTAAGTGCTTATTCTTTACTTTCCCAACACTAATACATAAAAAGCTATTTCTTTGCTCTTTTGACTTGTTGGTTTCCTCAGCTTATATGGGTTGCATTGACTACCAAACTCTGGAGGTGTCACTATGATAAATATGGAAGGCATAGTACAGCTATGTCCACTCGCTCATATTCATATATTTTATATCCTCTGCATTGCTTATTTCCAGTTTGCTATTAAACTGAAGAGAAACATTCTCCCTAATTTTTGAACCCAGAGCAGCTCTTTGTGATTGTGCCTCACTCATAATCTTTTCCCTGATAAGTGAAAAACAGTCCTCACCTGAAGTGAATCTGGACAGGTGTCTGCTCAGAGTTAAGAAAACAGAAAAACTGGGAATAGTTTATTCTGGGAAGAGGATAAAGTTAGTGTGGTTATTTATGAAGAAATGGGAACTTTAGAAGCCTGCCTTCCTTCACAGGATTGCTGAAGGAGAAAGGGCTTCTTGAATGAATTGAATAGAAGAGTTTTTTAATAAAAGATTATGTCTTGCCAATGGGTTTCAATCCCTGGGCAAGTTCACTATGGATTCAATGTGACCAAAGAAATTGACAACAAAACGTTCTTTGGGGTGAAAGGGTTTATTACCCGGCTTGTTCACCCGGCTGTAGGCTGAGCACTAGCGTCTCTGCCTCATCCCAGAGCACTGGGCCGAGCTCTCTATACAGCACAATAATAGCTTATTGCCTAAAGGTGTGGAAGCGGTAGCCTAGCAACAGACCAATTACATCATCAGTTGGTTTAAGTCCAGTGAGGATCCCGCCCATAGGAACCCCACCTTCCCCACAATTATTTAAATTAATTTAAACCTTAACACAAAAATCATTGAAATGAATTTCCTCAAATTTTATGTATTTGCTTTTATTTTCATTAGTCCAGCTTAATTTTACAATTGCAAGATATCATGTTCTCTCACTTCCAAATTCATTGTGTTGTTATCACAAACTCTGTACTACACAGAACTCGTGTAGAAGGTGCCTTGGGATCTAGAAGAACAGATTCCCTTCATTTCTAAGTGTGGTTACACGGGGCTCACATGTTACTACTGATCAGGTCAGTGCCTCCCAAAAAGTATTTATGAATATTTTCTGTTAAACATGTTTTCTGTCAAATACTCTAGATAGAGTGCTTTAAGGAGCAGCTCATGGGGTAAATATTTTTACATAAATTCAAACATTTCATTTCTGAAAAATCCATTTTTCTTAGAAGCAAATCCATTTCTTAGAATCATAGAGTGTTTTTGACAAGTGCATCTTAAATTATCAAGTGTTTAGATCCTAACTTATAAAGCTATTAAATCTGACATCATCACTGCATTGAATGTCAATTAACACAATGCCAATTAACACAAATGCTAATAATGGTTTACTCATTTAGAATAAGTTAACATTTGTATTTAATAATCACTTGTTGCATATATATAATTAGTAAATTAATTAGTAGGAAAGCAATTACATATGTGACATATACTCACTATATAGTTCTATCTATCTATGATCTATCATCTTTCTATCTTTAGCTTTGAAATAAAAAAAGAATAATTAGAAGGTGAACTTTCAATAGATTTACATACACAAAAAAGTGAAATGCTTTGGCCAAATTCCACTTAGATCACAGAAGTCTGCTGTCATGATTTTCATCTTTAGGGGCACATGCTTGCTATGGCTTTATGATTTCCTCTCTTCTGGATGAACAGGGCTTTTCCCTGGCCTCCAGGTGTTCAATGCAGCATGCACAGATTTGCTTTTCCATGATTCTACCCAAGGCATAAAATTGCCAAGCCATTCAATTCTATCAATAAATTTCTCTTTCCATATGCTTCCTAAACTCTTTTATAATCTGACCCCAGCTCATTCTCTTCTCCCAAAGTCATTAAAAAAAATTAAAATGTATTTAAATATTATAATTCCATTTATTGGGCATTAACATATTTTCTGATTTTATCAGGGAAAAGATTATGAGTGAGGCACAATCACAAACACTGGTACAAATATTTCAGCATCACTTAAAAAATTTCAACCATGAATTCAAAACTAACATCCTAAATATCACCTATAATGTGGATTTTTTTAACTTTTATTTTCCAAGGGACACTGAATCCAATGTAAATGATAGCCAAATTTAAAAAAATCTAATACTATATTTTATTCTGAAAAGTAAAATAAAATAGAACTCCCATGGGTGGGACACGAACATTGCAGACAGACTGACCTCTGTTCAAATAGAAGCTGAACCACATGCAAGTTTGATAGCTGTAATCTTAAACCAAGTCTCACTTTTATTAACTGTAAATTGAATTGATATAATAGATATACAGTGAATATCTGATTTTAAATCAGTTTATTTAAAGCATATTAAGAATCATGTTCTTAATCATAGAAAAATTATCAACTGCTTTTACACTGATTAAACACTATCTGAATATACATTGTAAAAGATAATGTAATTGTGAAATTTGTACATTTGGATGTCTTCATAAGAGATTGGATAAAAAATCTTTACCTGATAACAAATAGGTCAAGATTCAGGTCTTTTCTCATAAATTAATATCTTTCTTAAATACTCTAAATATTGGAGTCTAGGGCCCTGACTCGCCAGTGGGTTTCAGCCCTGGGCATGTTCGCTATGGGTTCAGTGTAACCAAAGATAATGACAGTAAAACGTTCCTGGGGTGAAAGGGTTACCTGACTTGTTCTCCCGGCAGCAGGTCGAGCACTAGCATCTCTACCTTCTCCCAGAGCACTGGGCCGAGCTCTCTATATAGCACAATAATAGCTTATTGCCTATGTGTGTGGGAGAGGTAGCCTAGCAGCAGGCCAGTTATAGCATCAGGTGGTTTAAGTTCAGTGAGGATCCTGGCCATAGGAACCCAACTGCCCCATAGGCCCTTTCTCTCCCAGCCTGCTATGATATCCTGTTTTGTTTCTTTTGGAAGACTAACTGCCATCTACAAGCATCTTTCTTTACTTGCTCACAGGATAATTTTCTGTCTCCCCCACTAGAGGTCCCAGAAAAGTTCATGGCATAGATAGATATCGAATACATATTTACTAAGAATGAATCTTCTGTGTCCTGAAGGGAGATCCAGTTTTGTTTTCAAGTTTATGAATTGAGCCAGACACCACCTGTAATTTCCAAGTGTCTGGTTTTTCAAATAATATGTATTTGGTACACTAAATGGAAAGACTATAAAGTCTTTTTAGGGAACTTTTTGTGCAATGAGTGGGTCACAGAAGAATGAGAGTTATTTTGTCTTTTGGGGCCTGACAAATTGTGGATTTCATCAAATTTTGTGCTGTATTGATTTAAGCAATTTTTGTGACTCTATGGGCCTGCTAAGAACAACTGCATTTAATTTTTTAAGGTAGAAATTTATGATGCCACTGCAACAATTTCCAGAAACTGCATTTTAATTGAATAGAGAAAATTCTGTAAGTGTGGCAAAAGTTTGGCTTGAAGAAAGAAAGAGAACTGGTGTACTTTGTGAAGTAAAAGTAAGCCCTCTCCCACAAGTTCCTGCTTCCCTGCCTCCTTCTTGACTCCCTAGCCCCCAACCCCATCACAAAAGTTGGAAGGAATAAATAGCACACTTTTGTCACAGTCATTTTTATCGTGCTGCTTGAGAGAATTTGAGAAATAGAAATGGATATCAACACTTTATTAATGAAGAAACCTTCATTTAAAATTCCTTAAACGTTACACATCTTGAAATGTATTGTATCACAAATTAAGTCTTATATCAATATTTATTCAATTCCATTAACACTAATTACAATTCTTTGTAATACACCTAAGCAATTGCTCTTATTTCTTACAATTCCTACATTAGCTCAGCTACAGCTCCATGTACCTCTTAATATCTCCTTAGCTATTTCTTTGCCAAGGTACACATATTTCAATTTCCTAATCTTCCCTAATAAATCAGCCCCACTTATTCCTTCATTATATTTCTCCAATATTTATCAATTGCATCCATTTTCCCACAAATTTAACTTTTTCAGGAATTAAAGGAATTCACCAAAAAAGAAAACTATTAATTTCTTTTCTACTAAATGCAATGTATTCTTTACAGTCTGGATTAAGATGTGACTTTTTTGTTCCAATTGTCCTCCTATAAATGAACCCTTAAATGATGCCCTTATAATTGGAAGATTCTAGACATTTTTAATTTCTAGATTTTTATTTCATGAACCTACTCAATTGCTTCCATTTAGGCATCCAGTGCTTGAATAAAGACTAAGTGCTCAGTTATGAGTTTTTGAATGTAAACTGTTTGCCACTAATATCCTAGGACAGCTAAAACCTTTCTTCATTTGTAATATAGCAGAGATGTTTAAAATTGCATAGAGTGCTAAGTATAATGGAAAATAAGAAAAATCACCAAGAGACATCACACCAGAGAGAAATAAATGGGTCAACTATAATAAAACAATGATCAAATAGTATAAGTTGTGGCAATAATAATACTAGATATTAGAAAACAATAAATAAAACCTACACAATTCTGAAGGATCATATTTTTCCTAAATTTCAATACCTCGAAAATCTTTAAGTGAATTTTCATGATTGTGAAGGCCAGAAATATTTATTTCTCATTCATATCTTAGGATATGCTCCAGCAAAATAATGAAATGAAAACATGTAATCCAGGAAGAAGAATGGATCAGGAAAGTATTGAAGAGAAGCTGTCTAGGCTTTCTGGAAGCCTAGAGATCAGTCAGTCATATTGGAGTGGTGCATCTTGGAAAACATGGTTACTCAATATACAATATGTGATAACTTAAAAAATTCTCAGTTTATTCATATGGCAAAATGTTAAAATTAAGTGGTTGCTTTAATTAGCATAGAGAAGTTTAATGAAAGTGTGACTATACCATCTTTTTCTAAAAACTCAGATCAGAAAGTCAGTGTGATCTGTCACACAAAGGCTCTTCCAAGAGATGAAGATTGTGTTTCACAGGCCTGAAAACCAAAGGATCTCTAAGATGATTTGATTAAAGTTATTGCCCCTCAGCCATCTCATTAAGAGGTCACATCACAGAGAGGATGACTCCCGAAAGATTTATGGGTATGGCTTTTGTGTAATGATTGAAACTTGGGGAAGTTTACAAAACACTGCAAAATTTTATGAAAGTTTCATCAGTAAAAATGCTGACAGTTTAGAATTAAAGGAAAAAAAAGAGTACAAAATGAAACGAGGTTGTTGAACTCCAAAAATCTGCTGCTAGGAAGCCAGCTGCAAAAACTAGTTGTCCCCACTTATCTGATGTTTTGTTTTTTGAGGTTTCAGTTACCTGTGGTCAAGGGCAGTTAGAGCAGATGATCCTCCTTCTGACCTGTCATCAGAAGGTCCACAGTAGCCTGACTTTATGTCACAATGCATATCATTCGCCTCACCTGTCATCACGTAGGCATTTTATCATCTCACATCACAAGAAGGGTGAGTACAGTACAATAAGATGATTTGAGAAAGAGATACCACATTCACATAATTTTTGTTATAGTATAATTGCTATCATTGTTCTAGTTTATTATTAGGTATTATTATTAATCTCTTAATGTACCTAATTTATAAATTAAACTTTATCATAGGTATCTACATATAGAAGAAAACATAATATATATAAGGCTCTACTAAATAAGGAGAAATGGTGCAGAGGATGGAGCCAAGAGTTCAGAGGGAGAAAAGAAAAGGCAAGAAGTTGAAGGAAAAGCCACAGAGGAGGATTATTTTAAGTCCTGGGAACCTTGATAGGGAAATATTTACAAGGTCAGCAATCTAATCCAGGTGGCTCCCTTCTGCTTTTCTTCCTCAGCAAAGTCAGCAGAAAAAAAACTCCCAGGTCCCCCTCCCTTTCACTCCTTGCTCCACCAGACATTCACTCCCCAAACTCCCTTTTCCCCTTGTTCCCTTACTGTGCACGTAGAAATGTTGCAGATACAGAAGCAGGAAGATATATATTGCTCCCCTTGCCTTTGTTCGGGGCTCAGACCTTGGGAGATTATTCCTCTCTGAGTCTGCTGGTGTAAAATAAAACCTCAACACTCCAAGACCTCCAGGGCTGCTTGGTTCTTCCATCAGTGATCCAGTCCAGGTTTTCCAGTTTTTTCCATAACAACCTAACCAAGGAATCCAGCTGGAGGTTACATGACAGTTTCAAAACTACTTTGGACTGTTGACTCTTCCACCTTCCATTTTCCCATTTTTAAACCAGATAATCTATTACTATTATGCTACATCTGTTCCAACACTGTATGTTGATGTTTGGAGGGAGATAACTTTTTGTCTTTATTTGCACAGGTTGATGGATTAAAAAGAATTGTGCCCCAGGATGGATTACACACAGAAGCCTCATCCAAACTGGATTTGGGTAATTTAGATAATGAGATTCCGGTTTAAATGAAAGATTTTGAATTTGACATGATCTTGACATGGAGATATTTTTAGAGACCTAGAGATGGAGTGAATGTATCTTGCTTGTGGAACAGATAGAATGTCAAGGACTGTAGAAATAATGGGGGATAACTGACATCTGTATAATATTAAGTCTTCTCATCCAAGAGTAGGAAATATCTCCCAAAGATTCTATTAAAGTTCCTAAACTCGTATGTAAGTCTTGTATCTTTAGGTCCTTAAGTTACGTTCATTCCTGTATACTTTATAGAGAATTTGTGGTTTTGTTACATGAATGGCATCTTAACATTTAGTACATTCTGTCATTATTTTTATTTTACTGTTTATCTAGAAAGATGCTAACGAGACTGGTAAAGCTTATATTCAGTAACTTTTCTAACTTTGCTTATTAGTTCTTATATTTTACAAGTTGATTACAAAGGTTGTGATGCCGGGGTTCTTGTTCACGGAGTCAAAAAATGAACTTTGTGAACAGTCAAGGTAGGAGGGGAAGGTACAGGCTTTTATTTAGAGATAGAGTGAAAGGACAGAGCTTCTGCTCACGCCAGGGGGGAAAAGAGAGTCGCGGGGTGGTGTGTTGTCTAGGGGTTTTGTTTTATTTTTCTGACACTTTATTTTGGTATCATTATTCTACAATTACATGTGCAATATTATGGTTATTAAACTACCCCCATCATCAGATCCCCTCCACCAACCCCATTATGGTCACTGTCCTTCAGCGTAGTGAGATGCTATAGAATCACTACTTATCTTCTCTAACTTTAAAAGCCCTCCCCATGCCCCCTAAACATTACATCTGCTAATCGTAATGCCCCTTTTTCCCTCTTATCGCTCCCTTCCCACCCATCTTCCCCAGTCCCTTTCCCTTTGGTAACTATTAGTCCGTTCTTGGGTTCTGTGAGTCTGCTGCTGTTTTGTTCCTTCAGTTTTTTTCTTTGTTCTTATACTCCACATATGAGTGAAATCATTTGATACTTGTCTTTTTTGGCTTGGCTTATTTCACTGAGCATAATACCCTCTGGCTCCACCCATGTTGTTGCAAATGGTAGGATTTGTTTTCTTTTTATGGCTGAATAATATTCCATTGTGTATATGTACGACCTCTTCTTTATCCGTTCATCTACTGATGGACACTTAGGTTGCTTCCATTTCTTGGCTATGGTAAATAGTGCTGTGATAAATATAGGGGTGCATATGTCTTTTTCAAACTGGGCTGCTGCATTCTTAGGGTAAATTCCTAGGAGTGGAATTCCTGGGTCAAATGGTATTTCTATTTTGAGTTTTTTGAGGAACCTCCATACTGCTTTCCACAATGGTTGAACTAATTTGCATTCCCACCAGCAGTGTAGGAGGGTTCCCTTTTCTCCACATCCTCGCCAACATTTGCTGTTGTTTGTGTTGTGGATGTTGGCCATCCTCACTGGTGTGACGTGATATCTCATTGTGGTTTTAATCTGCATTTCTCTGATGATTAGCGATGTGGAGCATCTTTTCAGGTGCCTGTTGGCTATCTGAATTTCTTCTTCAGAGAAGTGCCTATTCATGTCCTCTGCCCATTTCTTAATTGGATTATTTGCTTTTTGTTTGTTGAGGTGCATGAGTTCTTTATATATTTTGGATGTCAACCCCTTATTGGATACGTACTATGAATATACTCTCCCATACTGTAGGATGTCTTTTTGTTCTACTGATGGTGTCCTTTGCTGTACAGAAGCTTTTCAGCTTGATATAGTCCCACTTGTTCATTTTTGCTTTTGTTTCCCTTGCCTGGGGAGATATGTTCATGAAGAAGTCACTCGTGTTTATGTCTAAGAGATTTTTGCCTATGTTTTTTTCTAAGAGTTTTATAGTTTCATGACTTACATTCAGGTCTTTGATCCACCTTGAGTGTACCTTTGTGTAGGGGGGTAGACAGTAGTCCAGTTTCATTCTCTTACATGTAGCTGTCCAGTTTTTCCAACACCAGCTGCTGAAGAGGCTGTCATCTCCCCATTGTATATCCAAGGCTCCTTTATCAAATATTAATTGACGGTATATGTTTGGCTTAATGTTTGGATTTTCTATTCTTTTCCACTGGTCTGTGGGTCTGTTTTTGTGCCAATACCAAATTGTCTTGATTACTGTGGCTTTGTAGTAGAGCTTGAAGCCAGGGAGCGTAATTACCCCTGTTTTATTCCTCCTCAGGATTGCTTTGGCTATTTGGGGTCTTTTGTGGTTCCATATGAATTTTAGAATTATTTGTTCCAGTTCATTGAGGAAAGCTGTTGGTAGTTTGATAGGGATTGCGTTGAATCTGTAGATTGCTTTAAGTAGTATAGCCATTTTGACAATATTTATTCTTCCTAGCCAAGAGCATGGGATGTATTTCCATTTGTTAGTGTCCTCTTTAATTTCTCTTAAGAGTGTCTTGTAGTTTTCAGAGTACAGGTCTTTCACTTCCTTCATTAGGTTTATTCCTAGGTATTTTATTCTTTTTGATGCAATTGTGAATGGAATTGTTTTTCTGATTTCTCTTTCTGTTAGTTCATCGTTAGTGTATAGGAAAGCAACAGATTTCTCTGTGTTAATTTTGTATCTTGCAACTTTGCTGAATTCAAATATTATCTTAGTTGTTTTGGAGTGGAGTCTTTAGGGTTTTTTATGTACAGTATCATGTCATCTGCAAATAGTGACAATTTGACTTCTTCTTTACCAATCTGGATGCCTTGTATGTCTTTGTTTTGTGTGATTGCTGTGGCTAGGCCCTCCAATACTATGTTGAATAACAGTGGAGAGAGTGGGCATCCCTGTCTTGTTCCCGATCTTAGATGAAAAGCTTTCAGCTTCTCGCTGTTAAGCATGATGTTAGCTGTGGGTTTCGCATATATGGCCTTTATGATGTTGAGGTACTTGCCGTCTATACCCATTTTATTGAGAGTTTTAATTAGGAATGGATGATGAATTTTGTCAAATGCTTTTTCAGCATCTATGGAGATGATCTTGTGGTTTTTGTCTTTCTTTTTGTTGATGTGGTGGATGATGTTGATGGATTTTCGAATGTTGTACCATCCTTGCATCCCTGGGATGAATCCCACTTGATCGTGGTGTATGATCCTCTTGATGTATTTTTGAATTCGGTTTGCTAATATTATGTTGAGTATTTTTGCATCTACGTTCATCCAGGATATTGGTCTGTAATTTTCTTTTTTGGTGAGGTCTTTTCCCGGTTTTGGTATTAGAGTGATGCTGGCTTCATAGAATGAGCTTGGAGGTATTCCCTCCTCTTCTGTTTTTGAAAAACTTTAAGGAGAATGGGTGTTATTTCCTCTCTATATGTCTGGTAGAATTCAGAGGTGAATCCTTCTGGTCCGGGGGTTTTGTTCTTGGGTAGTTTTTTGATTACTGACTCAATTTCATTGCTGGTGATTGGTCTGTTTAGTTTTTCTGTTTCTTGCTTGTTCAGTCTAGGAAGGTTGTATTTTTCTAAGAAGTTGTCCATTTCTTCTATGTTTTCCAGCTTGTGAGCATTTAGATTTTCATAATATTCTCTTATCATTCTTTGTATTCCTGTAGGGTCCATCATGATTTTTCCTTTCTCGTTTCTGATTCTGTTTATATGTTTAGATTCTCTTTTTCTCTTAATAAGTCTGGCTAGGAGTTTATGTATTTTGTTTATTTTTTCAAAGAACCAGCTCTTGGTTTTATTGATTTTTTCTATTGTTTTATTCTTATCAATTTTATTTATTTCTTCTCTGATCTTTATTATGTCCCTCCTTCTGGTGACTTTGGGCCTCATTTGTTGTTCATTTTCCAATTTCAGTAATTTTGTCTTTAGACTATTCATTTGGAATTGTTCTTCCTTTAAATAGGAGTGTATTGCAATATACTTTCCTCTTAAACCTGCCTTTGCTGCGTCCCACAGAAGTTGTGGCTTTGCGTTGTTGTTGTCATTAGTCTCCAATTTTGTCCATCTCTTAAGCCCTTGTCTCTTTAAGACTTTTAACAAGCGTTTCGCTTTTCTTTTGTCCCAGGGGAGCCAGCTGTGGGGACCCACTCACAGTCTCCATCTCAGATTTTACTATTCTGTTTCTCTAATATCCCGTACACCATGCAATGTGTGTCTGTGCTCCCAGTGCAGATTCCTGGGGCTGGTTATTTAGCATTCCTGTGCTTCCACTCCCTCCCCACTCTGATTCTTTTTCCACCACTGGTGAACTGGGTGGAGGGAGTACTAGGTTCCTGCCAGGTCACGGCTTAGTATTTTTCCCTTTTCGTGAAATGCTGAGTTCTTGAAGATGTAGATGTAGCCTGGCTGTTGTACTATTTCTTCTGGTCTCTCTTTTGGGAGTAGTTGTATTTGTTGTATTTTTAAAAATATATGTGGTTTTGGGAGGAGATTTCCATTGCCCTGCTTATGCCACCATCTTGAGCCCCTCCAATTATTTCTTACATGATTTAATTTGAAATCACTAATTTGCTGCATAGCTTATTAATTCTGGTGTTACCACATACACTGTGGTGTTTAATTAATCATATTTCTCATAAAAATATTTGCAATCATTTCTTTAAAAAATAACTTTCTGATCATACAGTTCAAATATTCCACTATTTAAGTGTATCAGTTTATTTTAAATTGTTGATCTGATCATTGATATGTCTGAAAATGGATCATTGATTCTTTTGCAGTTGATATATTTTGCTCAGTGTCCTCTTTCTTTCAGATGACTCCTCTAGCATCTAGTTTTTAGGACCTCTGATACCTTATTTCCCTAGAAGTAATGTTTCAGGGATGACCAGTGTGTCTGTGTCTTTACAGACAACTGAAATTAAGTGTTCAAGACCTAAACCACTGACGGCTTCGGTGGCTGTCATTCCCCCAGACAATTTAAATCAATTAGAAATAGACAGCTTCATGAAGACGCAGTTCCTTAATTTGTAATCCACCAGCCACTGCTGAGGAGGCAAGTGTTGAAGAGGGAAGGAAATGGAGTGATGTACCTGAAAGAGCAAGTGATCTGCCCACACAAGTTTCATCATGTCCTCAGCAAAGTTTTTTTTTTTTTTTTACCTAATGTAACCTCACTGGCACTGGGCTCTCCACAGTGCAGAGATAGGCAGTAATTGTCCTGTAGCAGTGGAGGAGGAGGTAATAGGAGACCTTAAAAGCTTCTCTCCTATGCTCCCTCTAAAATCTCTAGTGAAGGTCAGCCCAGGGCTGTAGCTCCCAACTGAAGTATATAGAGACCCACAGCAGTTCATGTCCACTTTTATTTCTCACAGCTTTTTATTTAGGTCATTCTTCTGATCCATAATTCTCTCTTGCCTTTGCAATTTCTAGTTAGATTAGGCCAGAAGAAAGCCTATAACTGGTGTTGCTTTTCATCTTAGGAAACAAGGAGGCTGAACTTTGTCCTGAAAATTACGAATTTTAGAAGACTTTTAAGAACAGAGTCATAAATTCAAGGTAACATACCAGGAATATCGTAATAGCCATTTGCTAGAGGTTTTAGGTAAAGGATGGAATATGGAAACTTGAGACAAGGAAACCAGTTAGCCATGGTTGTGATGCATTAGATGAAAAATAAGCATACCAGAAATAATAGATAGCAGATTTATAATAGATTTATCAGAGGTTAACTAGAACTCTTTAAGAATAGACTAGGATTCTTCAATCTTTCTGCCTCTATAAATAGAAAAAAGAAAAGTTGGTAAAATTTCCCTAAATAGCAAAAAGGAAAAGGGAAAAAAATGGTCTGAAAGCTTAGGTACATGATAGATAATGATTTTCGATTCTGACTAGTTGTATTTAGAAATATTTATCAGTTATCTAAGCATTTCCTTGTTTTTCAATGGTCTTGTTTATATGAAATGAAGCCTGGGTTAGTTTTTCAAAATTTAGTTTATCAGTCTTATACATTTTAGTGCTTCAGGTACTCTGCTATTATGTTTTTTCTCAGTTGTAGCTTTTGAAATTGTATTTTTGTCTCTCTAGCTTGGTTTTAGTACTTAGAGGAAAATTAGGAAAAAGTACCATTGAGCCACTAAAATTGTGTCATTTTAATAAAAAACCTAAGTGCTGATTGAGGATTGCCATATGATGAATCCCTGATCATTTTATTTACATTTTAAACCTTTAGTTGTTCAGTGTCTCCTTCGCTCAGTTCCATTTTAATAAATCATCCCAGTTTCCTTGGCTTTTAAAATACAACTCAACAGAGTAAGCAAATTTTCTAATTTCCTGTGCAATGCAAGTTATGCATCCTGATTTTTTGCATGTATTTCAATATGAGCCAAGTACTACGCTATCTTCTGTTTGTCAATAAGTAATTCAACAAGGTCTTCTTCACTTCAAAGCTATCCACTTTACCTGCATTTTTCATGTTAATGACAGATTTTTAAATGAGTTGAAGATTTAAGCCTTTTTTTTGAGTCATTAATTTTACACATCTTGTGATTTATTAAGTGCAGTATATTGTTTGGTAATACTGACTCTAAGAATTAAGAATAAAAACCTGTCTTGCTGGGTTTTGCCCTGTCAACTTAACTAATGCTATATTTTACTTTGATTCCTTTATTTCCCTTTCATTTAAGGGTGTTGTAATTCACTTCTTTAATAATTCTCAAGCTGTGGGAAAGTCAAAAAAATGTTAATATGTACATTTTTAATTTGAAAAATCTTTTTATTTGAGAATAGTTGAAGTGTTTTTTTAACAACAGAAACACAAGTATCTTTAAGTTCATAATACTGAAAGATGTCTTATTTACTTCCTAAATTCTTGATTTTAATATTCTTTCATGTGCAGTATACTAGAGAGTTTTCAAATTTTAAAATATAGTGTGAGCTCACATTTATTGTGTGCATTATTTTAAACCTTTTATACACAGTCACATTTCATTCCAACAACAATCCTATGATGTTTTTTTCCCTTTTTCCAGATGTAGAAACCAAGACACAGATTGATAATGACACATACCCATGATAAAACAGGTGTTACATATCCTTTGTTTAAATAAAATACAATCAGGAAACCAAATATATATACACATGAAAATTCCTGCTTTAAAAAAAATAGGGTATATGTACTGGGAGGATGCCTACTCAACCCTCATGGGTTTAAAAAACCCTCATATAGTTTATAAACCCCCATGATACATTATTTCTCATAAATAGGAACTAAATACTATTTTGTTTATCTATATAAAATGAATGTATTTCCAAAATGTGAATTTCTCACATAAACCTTGATTTTAACACTTAAAAGATTTGCTGTAGTCTCCAATTTTCTAATGAATCATTGAAAAAATTTCTCAGGGTAAGTGTAGGAGAGAATCTGGCATAGGAAAAATGGCAAGCCAATAGTGAAAGGGAAAAATATGGTACACAAAATTGCATACACCAAGTATCTGAATTATTTCTACAGAATTGTCACTTCTTATCTTAATTTTTTAAAGAGTCATGATGGTTTTCAGTTTCCAGAGATGTAATGAGCAGATTGGAAATGACAGAAAAAAAAAGCCCAGAAAATTCTAAGACACACATTCATTTATAGTTTTGTTTTTTTCTTTCCTTTTTTTTGCCTTACAGATATCTTTGTTGTTGGGCAATCCAATCCGGAGATGTCTCCCTGTGTGCTAGGTGAGACCTCAACCCAGGAGGGGGTCCTTGACTCTGATTTGGGAAGGATTCATGAACAGGTCAGATGAACGTAGGCAAGAAAGGAATTTGTTCAAGCAAGTAGTAGCAAATGGCAGCAGCCATGCAGGCAATAGAGAGTAAGGAAGAACAGAAGGAGGAAAGGAAAATTCTGAGTAGGGAAATCCCTTGCCAACTCTTAAAGCCAGAGGCACCTGGCATCCAGTGTCCCCTTGAATCTGCATGGTCTGGGAACTAAGTCCCTACCACCTCAGAATCTGGGAGAGCTGCAGAACGCTGGCTGGAATGAGATTTTGTCCTGAGAACTTCCCCCAAAAAGGAAGGAGATTTCTCAGGCAGGCTGCTAAAGAACATGATTGTCAACCACTATCCTATCTGAGTCACCTAGGAGATAGGCACTTGCAAGTCCAAATCAGAGATCTCAGTAGCATTTTCCTACTTGTCTGAAGTAGAACAATGAGAGGAGGTTTGTGCTTGAGATGAAAACTGAATGAAATAGCAAAGTAACAAAGACATTTACCACCTGATGTGGAGGTTGGAGAGTTCTTGTCTTTATCATGAAAAAGAGTTCAGAGACAAGCACAGTAGGCTTATGCAACAAGAAAGTTTATTTGATAGGACAGTACACAGTCAGATGGGAGTGTGGGCAACCTCAGAGAGGAGGTGTGCCTAGAGGGCTATTATTAGGTTGTTTAAGGATTTCAAGAATGGAATAAAGGGCCAGGGGAGCATAGGCTGAAGTGTGGTCTCATGATAGCTACCTCTGGTGAGAGACATTATGTCACCATCCATAGTTCTCTATATATTCTGTAAGATAAACTTAACATAAGGAATTTATTGGTCCTGTTCTTCTCCGAGATAGTGGTGGCCCTCAAACACTGAAAACATATCATTTAGGGCTGCTTGCCCTGCCTTAAGATAGTGTCAGCTGTTGGCTAGTCACCATAAAATACATTAGGGATCTTACTTCCTAACTCCCTGGTGTTTAAAATGGACTCTTAGCCTTAAGATGTAGTGATAGAATCCAGACTTGAGTACCACCTTTCAAATAAGCCCACCCACCATCTCACAGAGACCTAGGTTTCATCTCACTTAGGCTACAAGCATTCTCCAGAGGACACATCAGCAGGCCACAAGCCCACTTTTCCCCTGACCCCTCACCTCAAAAAGCATGCCAAAGCCCTGGCCATAAAAAGCCTCTTGACCTGTTAGAGACCCTCTTTTTCCTTTGTTCTGCTAGCCAGGACAGAGGGGTCCCTCTCAGATTCAGCAATAAACCTGCTTGGACTGTTGAGATCACAACCCCTCTTTTTTCTTTAATCTCTTTCAAGGAATCCTTCCTGTTCTTATTATTCTAACTATTAATATCTCAGCATTTTTCATCATAAGCAGGAAAAATTAAACATGATGCTTATCCCATGTCCCTGTTCCACCTCACCCTGAAAACATTTAAAGATGTCATTAGAAATATATCAAGCGCCTGAATTTAATGGGAGTTCAAAAGTATAGAACATTATGAATTTCTCATTGTTCTCTGAGACTACTTGAATGCTTTTGAGGTAAAAGCAGATAGAAATACCTTTTAGATACTTTGAGATAGAAATTTTGGCATAGAAAAACTTTAAGAAATTATATTTAAAAAATCTATTATCATATTTCATCGAGTTTCACAGTTGTTGAGTCCAGGTTAATTGAAAAACAGTACCCTCCTTGACTTTAATCGGAGTTGTGGAAAAATTCATGATTGTATATGGAAATATAACAATATGTAAACACATGGCTTGTTTTATAAGTTACTTCTCAATTATTCTAAGTAATTTATCTTCCATACCAAATTTGTCATTAAATTTTTTGTAACCACTATGGATGTCCTTATGTGTAAATAAAAAGTTATTTTATAGTTCTAATTCCTAAAAAAAACTCTCTTTGCTTCCAAATATTTTGTTTGCACCTATAGAGTTAGTCACATACGTTTACTTTTTTATCCAGCTAATGTGGTTAATTACATTAATTGATATTCTAACGTTAAGCCAAAGTAACATTCCTGAGATAAATTCCACTTTATCATAAGGTATTTATCCTTTTTCTGTATTAGTGGATTAGATTTGCTAATATTTTGTTCAAGCTTATGAAGAATATTAGTGTTCAGTATTCTATTTCCTATAATTAATTTCTCATGTTTTGATGTAGTGGATATAGTAGGAAATATTTCCCTCAATTTTCTAAAGGAATTTGTGTAAAATTGATTTTATTTCTTAAATGTTTGAAAAATCAACTAATTTAACAATCAGAGTGTGAACTTTTATTTTTGGGAAAGTTTTGATTAAAAATTCAATTCCCTTATTAGATAGTAGCCCTTAGAAATTCTACATCTTGTTTCTGTTTTGGCAAACTGTTGTTGGTTTTTTTTTTTAATGTTCTTTCATGAGTGTTATCAAAATGATTGGTATGAGTCTATTCAAAGCAGTCATTCTTATTATTCTTTTAACATCCCTGAGATCTGGGTGATATCCTTTCAAATTCTGTTTATTGGTAATTTGAGTTTTCTCTAATTGTTTTATAAGTTTTTCTATGGTTTATCAACTTAGTAATCTTTATGAGTAAACCATTTTTATGGGTAATTTCTCATTCATTTCTGTTTTTATCTTTATCAGAAGCTTTCTTTTGTTTACTTAGTAAATTGTACTTTAAAAAAATCTAGCTTCTTAAGTTTAGATAAGTACATTTAAACTTTTTTGTTCTAACAGGCATTTAAAGCTATAACCTTTTTCTTGACATTGACTAAGCTGTCTCTCACAAATATTACTCTGATTTCTTTCCATTGTCATAAAATTTGAAACATTTTTCAAATTTACTTCACGATTTCATGATTTTTTTGGCATTTGGGTTATTTAAAAAGTATTTTAAAATTTCTAAAAATATGAGGATTTTCCATATATCTTATTGTTATTTATTTCTAATTTATAATGTTATGATCAGTTAACTCTTTACGATTTCAATCTTTGAAAACTTGAATTTTACTTACGGATGAGAATATGACCTCTCTTGGTGAACATTCTATGCACACATGGTATACTACTTACAAGGTTGAATTTTTAAAGTGTATTTCTTATGAGGTAAACATTTGTTTGAAAGTTATCACATTAATTCTTTGAATCTCAAAATCTGATGCATTACATATTCTTGGAAAATTAGTTAAAATGAAGATTCCATGGCTTCAATTCCCATGGAATTGATAGGACTGAATGAGGTCTAGGCTTCTGCATTTCTTATAAGTACCATCAATCCATGCAGGCATTCTGAAAATAGGTTTGTATAAATACTGGCTAAACTGATTTTAAGACAAGAATCTATGCCTTATTGGGACAAATGTTTGTGCTTCTCCAAAACTAAATAAAAATACCTGTGAAAATACTTAGCAAAGAAGCAAATAATACAAAATAAGGTGCTAGGAATGAAAAGACTGTCTTTAATTACTTCATTTGTTAAATGAACCAACAGTCATTTGGGCTACATCAATGAACCAGAGGTTAAGCTCTACACCTTAATGGGATGGACTTTCTAAGGTGCATGGCAGGCAATAAACTTCAAACATGATGTATAAATATCTTATGTGATATGTTAGGAGATGAGAAGTCCTCTTTAATAAAATAAAAATAAAAATAAGGAAATATATGTAAGAGATAGGGGCAAGGAAATGTCAAGGCTTAAATGATTGTTGGGACAGTTTGACTGAAAAGGCATTATTTGAGTTAAAGATTTTAAGGAGGTTGGGGTTATTTATACAGATTTTTGAGGGGAAGTGTTCCTGGCAGAGATAATAGCAAGAGTAGAGACCTACAGATGAGACTCAGTCTGTTGTATTACAGGAGCGGCATAGAGGCTCCAGGGACTGGAGTAAGGGAACAAGGGGAAGAGGACATGAAGTCAAGGATGTAACTGAGGGACAAGAAAAGATCTCTGTCTCTTACCCTCACTAAATTGTTAAAGATTGAAGGGTTTTGAGCAGACCAGTAACGGGATCTAAAATTGTGTTTTTAAAATCCATCCTGCTGCTCTATTTAAAATGCACTTTAGGCAGAGATACAGGTCTAAAAGCGGAGTGCTCATTCAGGAAACCATTGCAGTATCAGAGGTGAGAAGGCAGAGTGGCTTGGACTAGTTTGGAAATAAATGTTTACAAACTGTGTATAGCAATTATTAGGCAAGTAGCTTTACAAGGAATAGGAAGTGGTCAGAATCTCAATGTATTTGAAGGTAGCAAAAGCATGATTTTCTGACAATTTGGAAATGAGTGGTGAGAAAGGGAGGCAACATAGACTCGGGGATGATACATAAGATCTTTAAAATTAAATTACTTACCCAGATTTCTGTGAATTTTGCCAGATGAAAAACATAATGAGCTTTTTTCCATCCCTGTGTTGTTTCATAGAGTTTCCAACACTTTACTGTAGCTAAGACCGATATTATTTTCCTCAAATTGCTAATGGTGTAGTTGAAGCCGAGTTTAAGTGTGTGGATTTTGATAAGGCCATTAAATGGAAGAGACAAAGCTTGAACCCACATGGTCTGACACCACACAGAGTGCTTGTTCTACAATATTAAGGAATCCTTCTGTGTTTAGAGGCCTACTCTTATCTATCATATACTCATTTATATCCCTGATTTTAAAACACTTGTTTTGAAATTAAATTATTTTTTCATTAAATTTAACTCTAAATCATATATGATAGTGTAAGAGAGAGGAGAAGGAAAAACAAAAAATCTGCTTGTGGATATGTTTGGTAACATATTACAAAGGAATTTGTATAAGTCCAAAAACTTGTAAATTTTTATCCTTTAGAATCAACAGTTAATAGAAGATAATTCACTCATAGAAGTCCTAAAGATTCAAAATATTCTAGATGATAATAGCAAAAATTGGAAATCAGATTTTTCAGTCCCAGTTGAATAGTGTAGGCAACTGTAAAAATCACCTAATGTCTTTTTTTAGACAGGAAGTTTGGCAGGAGCTTTCCTTCCTGACAACAAATTTGTCTCCTGGCAGTAGTGATTTGTAGCAGCTGCTGCAAATCAGTAATAATTTGGGATAGTTCCATTGCACAGGTGTGGAAAGCCTAGAATTTAAGAGGTTTACAAACTCTGCCCTATATTATCATTAATGAGCAACTTGTGTAACTTTTTTCTTTATAATATTTATTTTTATTGCAGATTCTGGAAGTTTTTTTTTAGGAGTCAAAATGATTGGTCAGATAAAAATCTGCAGATTCTAAGTGCTCTTCTCTTTTCACAAGGATAGAGGAAAAACTGAGATGGGGTTTTCTTTCTCAACTCTTTCCTAAATCTTTACTTTATGAACAATTGGGAAGTTGTAAAGACCTGTGTCTCTCCAAGGCTAATATCCTGCATATGCCACTTCTGTTACATTGCTATATTCCATAGATCTTTAGAACACTAGAAGGCTAGGGGTGATTGCAGATAGAATGAGAGTTCCTGTGGCCAGGATTCTCACCTGGCCCTGGTTGATTAGCTCACTGCACACCTGTGGGCAATACATGGCTGTTGACTCTATATAAAGAGCCTGCTCTGGGCGTGACACGGTGACACAGCTGCAAGGCTGCAGGAGAGCAGAGCAGAGGCTGGAGTGGTGGCAGTGCCAAGGACAGAAGCCCAGAGGATGGCTATGCAGGACAACTGTGCAGCGAGGCCCAGAGGATGGCTACATGGAACGGCTGTGCAGGCAGAGTGGCCCAGAGGACGGCTGTGCAGACAGGGGGGCCCAGAGGCAGAGACCAGCTTGCCGCATGCAAACTTGCTCTGAGTGAACAGGATTTTAGTGACTGACCTGCCACCATGGAAATAAAGTTGGGTATAAACCTTTCACCCCAAGAACGTTTTGCTGTCAATTTCCTTGGTCACACTGAATCCATAGCGAACTTGCCCTGGGCTGAAACCCATCGACAAGACAGTGATGAATTTATTTTTCTTCACATTAGTATCCTTGCTTACATAGCAACATATAGACTAAAACAAGAAGCCTCCTGTAACATGTTATTGCTGCAACTGAAGGACCCTCTATTAGAGCTTCATTGATGTGTGCTAGGCAAAGAGTGTGTGACTTATCCTTCTGAGTTCTAGAATCTCTGCATAATCACATATAACATTATCCTTTAATCACCAGGTGTCTTGCCAATGGGTTTCAGCCCAAGGCAAGTTCGCTATGGATTCAGTGTGACCAAGGAAATTGACAGCAAAACGTTCTTGGGTGAAATGTTTATACCCAACTTTATTTACATGGTGGCAGGTCAGTCACAAAAATCCTGTCCACTCAGAGTGAGTCTGCATGCAGCAAGCCGGTCTCTGCCTCAGGGCCTCTCTGCCTGCACAGCCGTCCCATGCAGCTGTCCTCTGGGCCTTTCTGATTGCCCACAGGTGTGCAGTGACCTAGTCAACCAGAGCCACATGAGAATTCTGGCCACAGGAACTCTCATTTTATCCACACTCCACCCCTCCAGGATTCTCTCCTCTCAATCTATGTGCCTTAGTCCTCTGCAATGGTCCCTTTGCAAGGAAACTTGAACATTGTTCTCCAGCCTGTCCAGCAAAAAGTCTTGCAGACACAAAGGCAGGACTCATGGCTCTATCTCTGACCTCTGCCTCTTTAGTATTAATGGCTTGAACTGCTGCACTGGTTTCAGTTGTTGTTATAGCTCCAATAAGATGCTATTTGGCTTCCTGTCTAATTTCCTTCCATCTACTCCTGCCCGTATTAAATCAACCCACATATGGGTCCTTGTAACCTTCATGGGGCCCCTTAAATTCTTCTTGTGAATCACCTCACATTTTGTAATTGGGCTGCACTGTCAGGGAAGACAGCTTTCCCATCTCTGATCCGGAAAGAACAATTTCATCCACCCCTCAGTCCCACAGCCACCTGCTCAGCCTGAGTATAGGGCGGACCATAGAGGGCTCCACCACCTGGGGAGGGGCTGCTCCTCTCCTTGGGGAACTTTCAGCTCCTGGGTCTTTATTTTCTTTACAACCACTGGGCGTGCTTTCAATACAGGAGGGGCCAGGGCCTCCGGCACCACCCCTTCATCCTACCTCAGCTCCTCCATTTTGGGGGCTGATGGCACCTTTCTCTCCACTCCCCCAAGTGCCTCCTCTGTTAAAGTTCCTCACAACAATGCTAGCTCAGTCTTCAGAAGCTCTCTTACCTTCACCTCAATGCTTCACAGCTGACGTTCTCCTCCTGTGCTTCCCTCAGGAATTCTTCTTTTTCCTTGATGGCCTCTTCCTCCTTCAGAACACCTGGAAGTGCTGCCGTCTCAACTCCAATGGCACCTTGCTGCCGGCACTCTCATGCTGCCTCCTCTTGCATCAGTGCCAACTCCTTCCTCAGGGAATCCACAGAAGTTTGCAGGTCACATTCTCATGCCGTCATTTCTTGGGTCTCCTCTGTAGACTTTTTTAACACTGTGAGAAGCAGCCAACCCATAGTCCCCACTGCCTCATGGGCACTCTGCTTCTCAAAGGATCTTCTTAAGATACCAAGGGCCACCCCTACAGCCTCAGGTGACACCTCCACTTGCCTCCAGTCCTGAGTTGGGGCCCAGTCCTCTAGGAGGCAAGCCACCCCAGACCACATACCAATTGGGAGACAATTTACTGTCTCCCCGTTCACCGGGTAGCCCGCTGAAGCACCCCTCCCATAAGGGCAGCCTGTCTTTTTCCTTGGTCAACAATGAACCCTGCCAACTTTCACCAATTGTCTTGCCAGTGGGTTTCAGCCCTGGCAAGATCACTATGGATTCAATGTGACCAAAGAAATTGACAACAAAACTGTTCTTGGTGTGAAAGGGTTATACCCAACTTGATTTCCAGGTGGTTGGTCAGTGACTAGAATCCCACTCACTCAGAGCGAGTCTGCATGAAGTAAGCTGGTCTCTGCCTCTGGGCCCCTCTGTCTGCTCAGCCATCCCATGCAGCTGTCCTCTGGGCCTCTCTGCACAGTTGTCCCTCATAGCCGTCCTCTGGGCCTTTCTGCATGCCCACAGGTGGGCAGTGAGATAGTCAACCAGGACCAGGTGAGAATCCTGGCCACAGGAACTCTCATTTTATCCACAACAGGCAAATAAATTATCAAGGTTATGGCATTTATCTCCACAAATTTATGTCTTAGGTAATCATATGTCACTGTGGACCACTGCAATTCCCACTAGTGACTATTATAATCCTTTCCTAACAAATCAATCTTGAAGTTCATATATTTAAGAAAATTTGGTTAATCATTTCTCTTGAAAAGTTCAGAGTGATAACATTCTTCAGTATAACAGAGCAACAATTAAAAATGATTAAATTCTTTAACTATTTATTATACTTAGCTTTTTTGTCAACCAGTATCAGACACTAATTTCCTATAATGTAATATACTAGTTTGCTACATCAGTGGAAGAAACAATTTTTCTTGAGTTTATGTAATCCAGTTCTTCCACGAAATTAATGATACAAAAGCTAACACTTATTAGGTGCCTCCATATTTTAAGTACTTAATTAGCATTATTTTATTTAATGAATAGAACACTTTATGTTTTAAAAAGGTAGGATTTGTACCCAGACCATATGAGTCCAAAGATTTTTGTGGTTGTGCATTCCTTTTCACTGTATTCAAGTTAAATGATTTGAATGTACATGCAGGTTACATTTTGTTTCTGGCATTTTATGCTATAGTTACTAAAAAAAAAGCATGTAAATCATAGGAGAGGGAGGACATTGTATTAATAACAGCTCTAACATGAAATTTTAAAATATAATTAACCGTATTATAAGTATATGAATGTGTGTGTATATGTATGTGTGTGTATACCCAAAACCATTTGTTATATCCTTTCTTTAGAATAATACAACTAACTGTATTTTTTTACACTATTCTATAGAGAATATTGCTCAGAAAATCAAACAAAACACATCAAAGCAAAATTGATTGTCTGAGGGGAATCTGATAGTCATGTTGATATTTACCAGACCTGGATAGCTTAAACTTTTGCCTGTTGTCACGATGCAAGCAGTAATAGCTCTGCAAATAGAATGCAATTAGCTACTTGGACACATAATACCAGTTGATATTTGTAAACATTTTTTATATTGTTGTGGTACTGCCATGAATTTTCTCCCATGTGGTATTTAAATCATGTCCCCATATGGTTACTGGCTCTACCATGAGCAATTCACTCATTGTGATTCCACAATATTCCCTTGTTGTGATTGGCAAAGCTGCAGAATAACTATAATTTCTGGAAGGTCCATTCTAGCAGATTTCATAGTCAAGTATGATGTTTACTGAAAATTTTCTTTTCTAATTTTAGTGCAATATGTAATATTTAAAATAAGTTCTATATTTTATTTCTCTAAAATGTCTTTTATTTAGAATTATATTTCAGGTACATGGATAAAACATCAAGATATGGAAATTCCTTATGAGAAATGCCTACTTTTGATTTGTTTTCTTCTTTAAATTTTGGAATTAGAGAGGCCCACCTTCTCTCTTTCAACAATTGTAAGTCAGCTTTGAAAGTGATTTTTACATTTTTACATTCTCCTTAATTAAATTTAATTATTTAGACCTGTTGGATTCTTTATAATGAAACACTAATTTTATTCAAGATCTTTATCAGAGTCATTGTCAAAAAAAAATCCTACTTACAAATCAGAAGACTAGAGATCTAATATCAGCTCCCAAACTTAATTGATTGGGTGACCCTGGGCAAGTCCATTAACTCCTCTGTTTTAAATGCCTCACCTCTACAGCTGAGGAATGTGAAATGAAATAACCTATTGAAAAGAAGCTTTTGTAGCATGTCATCAAACTTTAAAATCCTTATCAAATTTAAGGCAAAGTCACTATCACCATCACATGCCATACTGCATACACCTCATTGCAGTGACTTCATTTACTTAATCTGCTTTATTGAAATCATTATCTTTTTACTACTGAAATAAAACTTGAAAAAAAATTACTTTAAAGGTAATCTGAAATGAAGCTATAAAATTTATCAGTGTTATTATATTTCCTTACACCAGAATTATGTTTGGTCCCCATAAAGGTATATGCAATTTTAGGCAAATTACATAAGTTTTATGACCTCACTTTCTTATATGTGAAATGAAAAATATTATAGGAATCTAAAAGTGTTGCCTTCAGAATTAAGTGAAATGATACCTGTAGAATTCAATGCATTTTCTTGTATATGGTAAGCCATATTTAGTAAATATGCTTTCCCATACTCTCAAAATTTCTTGTACTTAGGTTTAACTGAGTTTCTTGGATCCATGGGTTTGCAGTTCGCATAAAATTTAGAAAATTTTCACCATTATTTACTCAAAGTTTTTCTATTTCTATTCCCCTTTGGGGACTACACTTACATGTATATTAAACCCCTTAAAGCTTTTCCACAGTGCTTTTTATTTTTTCTTCTTCATTTTTTTCCCCTTTCTATTTTATTTTGGATAGTTCTATTGCTTTGACTTGAAGTGCATTAATCCTTTCTTCTGCCATGTCTAATTTGCAGTCAATCCCACCTGGTATGTTTTTCAGTCTCAAGCTTCAGGTAGTTTATGCATCAGTATGCTCTAATTGGTGCTCTGATGAATACTTGAGGAGAATCCTCTACACATCACTGGGTTTCCCTTTCTGTGCAGCTTTCTCCCTGGTAATCTGTACTAGGAACCGCAGCCACATTAGTCTCCCTGGAGACCATCTCCTCAGGCTTGTCTCCTCAAAACAGGGTTAACACAGGTTCTGTCTGGATACTGCTCCCTGTAATATGGCCTGGAAATCTTACAAGGCAGTAAGATGAAGCAGTCATTGGGCTTACACTCTTTGTTCCTCATCTTTCGGAGATCACTGTACTTTATTGCCTGATGTCCACTGTCTTAAACACATTTTTTTTCCACTTTGTAAAAGTACTTTGTCTTTTTTGTTTGTCTGTTTACTTGTTTGTTTCACTTGGAAGGGTAAATTTTGTGTTACATTGTCAAGTAAGGAACTGGAAAAGAGCCTGGTATTTCATCTTCTTGCAAAGTAGTAAGTTAACCCGCCACAGTTTCACAGATACTGGCAGAGGGACATGAGATTTCTGAGTCAGTAAGAAGCAGTAGCCAGAGTAACACTGTAGCTCCTGAATCCCAGTTACCACAGATGATAAGGGCCAGGTGTTGCCTGTACATTCAGTGGAGGTGTGTGTCAGGAAAGGAACCCAAAGTTAAGAGACGTGCATAGGGACTGCCTGAAAGCATACCCATCTGCCCCCCTACAGAGGCATTATATTTATTACCTTGGAATGCAAGGACATCTCTCATTAGAGAGGAGAAAAGTGTTTCATCTTTATTATCATGGAACGTCTTCAGGAAGGAGAATGTCTCCATTTTTACTATCTGAAATGTAAATAAGTTTGCTTCAGAAGGAGTCCTGTTTCTCTTTCCAGTTATGTGCTTATATAAATATTCTTGAAAAGATAGCCCCATAGCACATGGCCTTTACTATCTAGATGTGTAGAAACATGTAAGACATTTATGGAAAATTGTCTCTCAACACCTGGTCCCTATTAGCCCATCTTAGATGGAAGCAGAAATTCTTCATAGCCTCTTAAGAAGGAATAAGAATAAACTGTGTCTTGCCAGTGGGTTTCAGCCCTGGGCAAAGAAATTGACAGCAAAACTGTTCTTGGGGTGAAAGGGTTTTACCCAACTTTATTTCCAGGTGGCAGGTCAGTCACTAAAATCCCATTCACTCAGAGCAAGTCTGTATGCAGCAAGCCAGTCTCTGTCTCTGGGATCCTCTGCACAGCCGTCCCACACAGCAGTCCTCTGGGCCTCTCTGCACAGTCATCCAGCACAGCCGTCCTCTGGGCCTCTGTCCTCGGTGCTGCCACCACTCCAGCCTCTGCTCTGCTCTCCTGCAGCATTGCAGCCATACCACTGTGTCGTGCCCAAAGCACTGGGTGGAGCTCTTTATATGGAGTCAACAGCCATGTATTGCCCACAGGTGTACAGTGAGCTAGTCAACCAGGGCCAGGTGAGAATCCTGGCCACAGGAACTCCCATTTTATCCACACTCCACCCCTCCAGGATTCTCTCCTCTCAATCTATGTGCCCTTAGTCCTCTGCAATGGTCCCTGTGCAAGGAAGCTTGAATATTGTTCTCCCGCCTCTCCAGCAAAAAGTCTTGCAGACACACAGGCAAGACTCGTGGCTCTGTCTCTGACCTCTGCCTCCTTAGTCTTCATGGCTTGAACTGCTGCACTGGTTTAGGTTGTTGCCATAGCTCCAGTAAGATCCTGTTTGGCTTCCTGTCTAAACTTTCAGCTGCTGGGTCTTTATTTTCTTCACAACTACTGGGTGGGCTTTCAATACAGGAGGGTCCAGTGCCTCCAGCCCCTTCATATCAAATCCTTCCCCAGCTCCTGCATTTTGGGGGCGGACGGTACCTTTCTCTCCACTCTGCCAAGTGCCTCTTCTGTTACAGTGCCTCACAACAATGCTAGCTCAGTCTTCAGAAGCTCTCTTACCTTCACCTCAATGCTTCACAGCTGACGTTCTTGGGCTGCCTCCACCTGTGCTTCCCTCAGGAGTTCTTCTTTTTCCTTGATAGCCTCTTCCTCCTTCAGAACACCTGGCAGCACTGCTGTCTCATCTCCAATGGCACCTTGCTGCCAGCACTCTTGTGCTGCCTCCTTGCACATCAATGCCATCTCCTTCTTCAGGGAATCCACAGAAGTTTTCAGCTTGTGTTCTCATGCCACCATTTCTTGGGTCTCTTCTGTAGACTTTTTTAATACTGTGAGAAGCAGCCAACCCACAGTCCCTGCTGCCTCATGGTCACTCTGTCTCTCAAAAGACTGTACCAAGGGCCACCCCTACAGCCTCAGGTGTCACCTCCACTTACCTCCAGTCCTGAGGTGGGACCCAGTCCTCTAGGAGGCAAGTCACCTCAGACCACATACCCACTGGGGGACAATCCACTGTCTCCCCATTCACAGGGCAGCCCGCTGAAGCACCCCTCCCATAAGGGCAGCCTGTCTTTTTCCTTGGTCAACAATGAACCCTGCTGACTATGCCAATTGTCTTGCCAATGGGTCTCAGCCCCAGGCAAGTTCGCTATGGATTCAATGTGACCAAAGAAATTGACAGCAAAACTGTTCCTGGAGTGAAAGGGTTATACCCAACTTTACTTCCAGGAGGCAGGTCATTCACTAAAATCCCGTTCAGTCAGAGTGAGTCTGTATGCAGCAAGCCAGTCTCTGCCTCTGGGCTCCTGTCTGCACAGTTGTCCCACACAGCCGTCCTCTGGGCCTCTCTGCACAGTCATCCAGCACAGCCGTCCTCTGGGCATCTGTCCTCAGTGCTACCACCACACCAGCCTCTGCTCTGCTCCTGCACTGTTACAGCCATACCACTGTGTCATGCCCAGAGCACTTGGCAGAGCTCTTTATATAGAGTCAACAGTCATGTATTGCCCTCAGGTGTGCAATGAACTAAACAACCAGGGCCAGCTGAGAATCCTGGCCACAGAAAATCTCATTTTATCCACACTTTGGGAGGCTTATCACTGAGTTTTTAAAGTTAGAACTGTACTATATTGCCAATTCTAACCATAGTGCATGTCAGTGGGCATCTACATGCCCTCAAGTTAAGGAAGAGGCACCTTTAGACACAATATA
This sequence comes from Smutsia gigantea, assembly GCA_032199065.1. NCBI lineage: Eukaryota > Metazoa > Chordata > Mammalia > Pholidota > Manidae > Smutsia > Smutsia gigantea. The sequence goes on along the minus strand of JAVSCE010016682.1, from coordinate 13,345 downwards.
ACAAAGAGATGCTTTGAAGATCTGTTGGATGTGTGTCCACTCAGGTCCCAATAAGAGAATCCAAAATCAATAAGGCATGACTTCTCTCTAATTCTAGAAGTTAGGAGCCTCACTCAGACAAGATTATATCACTGATCAGAAACTCTAGGAAAATGTCCTCCACCACTTGAAGTGCTTCAGAATTAACTATTATTCAGCTTTTAAATTTATAGATACAAAGAGCTCACTCTAGACCATCTGAATCAATGTAACTTGAATACAATATTTGTATGATTAAAACAAAAATGAACAAAAGAAAAACATTCCACAGGTGATATTGGTGAATTTCAAAGGAAGGGAAAAACTGAACCCGGCAGTATTCCATGTTTGCCAGAAAGAATAGAGACTATCATCTATGAGAATGGTATTTCCCAGCATTAGAAAGTAGCAAGTGGGACTTAATACCATCAGTCAGTATGTTCACTGCTCCCGTTAGGAGGGCAGTAGATCTCTGGGTTTCTGCACCAAAAGGCACAAAAGCCAATGAAGAATGACAGCATCATTGTCAGCAGAGATAGTGTTTCTGCCTCCTGGTCAACTTTTCAGAGATGACAAAACACTAAGCTGACAATGAGATGCAGAGACTCATTCTGGATCGTAGTAATGAGGATGTGCTCAGCAACTATGCTTGCAACATGAGAAAAGCTTTAGGTTCACCTCTGTTTAGTCAAAGTGTGAACCAATTTCAAATCTTTGAGAAGTATTTATACTTCAGGATTTTTGAAAAACTTTCATGAGAAAGCTTTTTATAACCCTTGAATATTTTCACAAAGGAGCTTTAGATTTCCTAGCAATGAATTGTGGCTGTTAGGGTGTATCTTCAGATGGTATTGAGTACAATGTCCAAAGACTGATAGAGAACTAGAGAAAATTCACAAGTACCTTCAAAGTATAGCCAGGCATTCGGGCAGCAACAATGAAAGAGACCCAGCTTGATGACAGTAACAGAAATGGACCTTGAACGAGAGACTCGAGGCACCCAGGCAGAGCAAGTTTTGGGATAAAGATGATTAAGTTTTTGAAACTTGGGGTAAGTTAGTGGAAACACAGAAGTATTGTATGCTTTGGAAACCTAAGACAATAGGACTTTAAAGTTTTGAGCATCAATTTTGGTGAAGGTTCAAAGGCAAAGACAAATAGAAAAGTAGTATAATTTTTATTAGTTAAATAATTGATGAATTATTTTGACTGATGTGTCACTAAAAACAATGTTAAATATTAAAAAAGTACAAAAAATGTATTTTTGTCTACAACATTTAATTGTTGAAAGTGATACTAAGTAGGGCCAAATTATTTTAAGGAGAGTTTTGAATTTTCTATCAGTTTACAATTTACAAAGTGTTTTTATGTTCATTATTTTATTTCAAATTCACATTAGCCAGGTAAGAAACTACAGCACGATGATATTTTCCTCTAGGACAGTGTTTATATGTGAGAATTCACTGGAATTGTCTATGTATCCTAAATTCAATGATTTTTGCAGTGTACAATGCAGCTTGTAAATGAAATACATTAAAAAGTATTCATATTTTTAATACTATATCCAGTAGCTTGATATCCTAAAGTTACATCTCAACTGGCTAGAAACTATTTTCCATCAGAAAATAAATAAATTTTTAAAGAAAATTAATAAATCAAACAACTACTCACTTATAATCTTGTCACACACCAACATTCTGCTTCATTTTTTGACTTAATAACTCATGGGTAAATATTACTTATTCCTACATAAGATTGCAAGACAGAGCAAAGCAAAACTTAAATTCTTCAGTTCAATTTCATCTTCCAATTTTAAGTTAAGCTAAAATATCAAATATCACAAAGTGTAAGTATCTTAAGTATGGTATACCTAAGATCTTCCAGGGCATTACCTTCTGACAAATTGCACAGTTCTGATTGAGGATGATTGTCAGGGCATTGTTTCAATGCAATGAATCTTAATGACTCCACCACTGATTAATTGCTTGCCTAATTGTAAAAACTGAGTTAAATAAATTAGGAGCAAGAAAAATCAATTTGCCAGCCTCACAGCCCAATTAAGTTATAAAGTTGACAAATATAGGTTCCAAGTTTAGGAAAAAAAATCTTCAAACGTCTGTTGGTAAAACCCAACTCTTATCTGATTAGGAAGCAAGTTAAATTTCCTTCAGAAAGTAGTAGTTACTATAAAAAATTCAACTTGATCCTTTTCTTTTTTAGCATCAAGATCAATCTTCTAAGGAGTTTCTCAAATTTAATTTCTCAACTGTTTCACTATTCTTATTCAGTATTATTCTTTTTCCCTGAATCTGGCTTTTCAACATTTCAAATCTTCATGTGTACTATGGCTAATTACATTTTCACATGATCCAATGAATTTCCATTGCCTTACTCTATAAGGTCTACAGTACAGTCAACTTTCCAAACATGAGCTTAAAGTCCTTTCTGATCAAATGCCAGATTTATCTCATTGCTCATCTATATACAAATAATGTCATTGCTCAACTGTCAACATTACTGTTCTCCCAAACATACTGATGACCTCTATCTATCTTTCCATCTACCTCCTTCAATCTTTAGGGTTGATGAAAATGACATTGTCTTAGCTAACATTTATATTGCACATACTACATTCCAAACATTGTCCCAGGAACTTTATATTTAATAATTGAGTTACCCTTCAAACCTTATGAGATGGATACAATTATTTACATTATTTTTCTAATGAGAAAGCTGAACTGTGGAGAGGATAACATTCTATATCTAGTAAAAGATGAAACTAAGATTAAAATTTCACTGGCAGGGTCAATATTATGACTTTCATGGAAACTAGACACTTTTGTCTTCCTAAGACACTTCCTCCATGAAAGAAAATATTAAAAATTCTTTGATTACTGACATAATATAAAGATAAATATGTTGATATTGTATATTAAAACTTTTTATTTGACATGTAAGTCCATTTATCTTCTAATTTTTTAAGAAATCAAAACTTTTCTGTGGTTCTTTAAAGGTACTTTGAGCCCCAGGCACTGTGTAATTGTGTCTAAAGTGTAAGTCAGCCCTACACTCAAGTCTGATGTCATTCTGGCCTCTAAAATACAATGTATACTTTTTTTCCTGAGTTCTCTAGATGTAAAGTTTTTCTCTCTTCTATAAAATGTCATTTTTGCTTTTCTTCAATGACATTCATCATATTAGGTTTTGTGATATAATAATCTGCAAATATATTCCTTCCTTTAATAAATTATTGACTTCTTTAGGATATGACCTATTACTATATATTTGCCTCTGACATCACAGTGCCTAGTAGTGTCTCATTTATATTGAATTTCAATAAACTCCTGTTGTATTTTTGAGCAAAGCAGTAAATACCAAATCTTTATTAAGCATTTTCAGTAGTTCAATCCTACTAATTTATGCAAATGTAGCCCAAATGAATCACATATCATTAAATAAAATTTACTGACTTGAAAGGCCCAGAAATAATTTTGTAATTGCTTCTTTGGGTTACACCTTTTTCTATGTTCTACATAATCAGTTTATCAATCTTAAAAATTTAATTTCAAGGAATTCAGAAATACCTACTATTTTGTATGGGCTTATTCTAAGGACCCTTGCTGAAAACTTTAAATTTGAATTTTGGACTCAGCTAAGTCCTTGTTTTGCAGTTGATATGTGGAATAGCATTTGTAAATTCTTCAGGGAAAATGTAGTGGTAATTTTATAGGTAAAGCTTTGTTTCCTCTATTAAAATAATAGTATTTTCTAGAATGTCAAAAATATGCCTGTCCCATTTCTACTTTAAGCATTCCTAAATCCTCTATCAGTTTCATTCACATTTCATTCCTATCATATGATTTTGGGAGAGCTGATGTTCAGGTGGTAGAAAAAGACACAGCTTTTGATACTCAGCTTCAATCGGTGCTCTTCCAACTCTCTGTTAGTTTCAGTGCCAAACTTGCAGACATAAATAATGATAAATGGTAACAGGAATTTCCTTTCTCACATGCATTCACTTCTTAGCAGAAAATAACTTAAAATCAGAAAGAATGTTCAAACACCAAGAATGTGTTTAGGAGGTTGTTGAGAAAACTTTATACTTAGAGAGTAAATATATTAATGGTATATGGGACTACCCAATATTTTCCATCTTTGTCTCCCAGTCACCTAATTTCCCTGCCTTTAAAGTATTGCCAATAAATACTGTTGCCAGTGTTGAAGAAAATATAGTGTAAAATCAAATCTCTATCATTATAATCAGCATATCACTTAATTGGCAATTTTTGCTTCAGTGGAGATGTGCCAATTAAAATTTTACTGTACTTCTTTTCTACATGCACACTCAGCTCATATCTCAACTTCTATAAACCACTCATGAAATACAGGAATTTTCAGACTCTATTAAGTCCTTTTGTGCTTCATTAAGTATAAATACATTATCCAATTCCTGTTAAGTTTTATGGATATTTTTAACTTGCTTAGGCTTTGTTAGTTGGATTCAGAATAGTCTGGTCTCTGATATTATGAAATATGCGGTAAGGGGATTTCTAATAATGGAAACTCTTTAAACTTTCATTTAAACATGTAAATTGAAAATATTTTCTCCTGATGAATATTGACTTTAAGATTTATGACATATTAAAACCTTTAGAATACAGTAGGTATTGCATGGCTGTGAATTATTCACTTTTTTATTTTCTGACATTGACTTGCCCTTCATAATGTTTATCTACAGAGGAATCTATTTTGCCAACAGAGGGTAAGCTCTTATACACTAAGATAAATGGAGAACTACTCAATAATGCTAATTAGTCATGCATTTAAATGTGATAGTAAGACAATTCAAAATAAGCTAATTTACATGTGATCTAATGAAATGAATTCTAACCTTGACCAATCAAGATAATCATGTGTGAAACTTTGAAAAAGTAATTACCAAGCCCGGCCATTCTAAGTAAATTGGCTTTAACAATGTGACTGTGGGGGAATCTGTATTTTTAAGCATTTCTTAAGATGATTTTAATGAGAGGATTAGCTCAAAAGAAGGGAAGGAGAAGTGTCCAAATATTGAAAGACTTTAATATAAATAATACAAAACATTCTTGACATTTTTGTTTCATTGATAAGTAATCATTTTGTATTCAAATAATTATTTGAAAAGTATAAGCAAAGGAAATAAAAGACTACTAAGACTAAGAAGTCAGTACAAAGGAGATTTCAAGGAGAAACGGTTCAGAAGGATAACAGGGCCCAAGATCTCTAGTTAGGAAATGGGAAACTTATACCTGATGGAAATAGTAGGTGGGAGAATATGGAGTTATGAAAGATTTCAGAAATCACTGTAGAGTTGAGGAACTTTTTACCAAAGTTGTCAACACACAGACACACAGACACATACACGCCACATGGACTTTTAAGAGAAACCTGGATCAAGTCCAAGCCTGAAATTTGAGTTGAAGCTTGTTGAGATCAATTAGATAAGGTATATCCTTAAGGCATATCCTTTCAGTATTCTGTGCTTATCTTTAAATGCACGTGGTATTAGTTGTTTTCTGTGTGAAATTCAGAATTACATGGGAATCATAGTTTAGCTATCACCTATTTTGCTCTAGAAAATAATTATGAATAATGAATAATAAAATTTGGCTTAAGAGTAATTTTGTGTAGAATTGTTCTTAAAAAATACAATTTAAGTAGCAATATATTATTACTACAACATACAAAATGTTATCAATAAAGTAATGAGATTAGTTAGAAAAATATATTAAGGCAATACATAACTTAATTATGATCACTGTAAAACAAACCCTCTTAGTCTACTTTTTATTCACCTATATTTTACAGATATACCATAAGCCAGCTTGAGGTGTGGTTTTAGTATTTCATACAGCAGCAAAACAAATAAAAACTATGCCAGCATAGAGCTGTTTAGGTTCTTAATATTAACCATGCATACAACTCCACCAGGTGCCATATATATATTCATTTAATTTTTGTCTTTATTAACAAAACACTTATCAGTACATTTTCAGGGTTAGGCAACATTCTAGGACATGGACATGCAAAAGTTAAAGCATGTTTTCTCTCAAGTTTTCAAGTCTCTAAAAAATGTAAAAGTGGTGGTATCAGGATAGAATATGTTACTGAGTGATATGGGATCCCTGAAAAGTCACATATTTCAGATTAGTTGGGGAGGCAAGAAGTTAGCTGAAGCATTCACATCTGATCAGTGTTTCCAATGATGTGTAGAAGATAGGTGAAAAATGGGGTGAACAAATAGATCCAAAGAATAATAGTGTAAGGATGCATCCTATCTCTCTCATTCCTGGTTTAAACTTGGTCTGTGAAACTCATTTTTCCATGGTCCTGTTTGAAATCTAAAGTAGGGTAGATAAGTTATCCATTCATTTTAGATATGAGAAGTCCTCTCTATCCAGTTTAGAATAATCAAATAATAATTAAATAATAAGCAAATATTCCATTTTAGAAATGAGTAAATAAATTCATCCTTTGTAATGATGGAACTTCAAATTTTTATTTGAAATTAAAGGTTATACTGTATCCCTTAAACTGGATGCTTTAAGCAAGAAGGGAGTTTTGGTTGTAGATTTTCTATTTCTTCACCTAGATCCCCTATTTCCTCATCAATTTTTGACCTCTGTAGTCAAAGCAGGTAAGAAAAAGAAAGACAGAAAAGGTCCTACTTGGAAGACAGTGTAATTAGCTTTTTTTTTTTTTTCTGGCCATGACAAATATTTAAAATTCAGAAATGTCCCCATAGACTCCTGGAACATTTCTCCTTCACTAGGGTTACTTACCTTGGATGTCCAGTATTGATGTTCCCTACCTGCTCTGCAACAAGCACACCCTCTGATCCCGCCTCAAAGCAAGCACTGAACTCCCCAAGGCAGCTTTCTGCTCAATATCAAAACAAAATTCTGCCCTACACCTTGTTCTGCTCCTTCCAATCTCCCTCCTTCCTTCTTCCTTCCATCCTTCCCTCCTTCCTTCCGCCCTTCCTTCCTTTCTTCTTTCCTCCCTCCTTCCTTCCATCCTTCACTCCTTCCTTCCATCCTTCCTTCTTTCCATTCTTCCCTCCCTCCTTCCTTCCTTCCCTCCTTTTTCCTTCCTTCCTTCCCTCCCTCCCTCCTTCCTTCCATCCTTCCCTTGCTCCTTCCTTCCATCCTCTCTTCCTTCTTCCTTCCCCCTCCTTCCTTTTTCCTTCCTTCCATCCTTCCCCTCCTTCATTTTTCCTTCCTTCCATCCTTCCTTCCTTCCTTCCATCCTTCTCTTCCCTCTTCCTTCCTTCCTTTTTCCTTCCTTCCCTCCCTCCCTCCTTCCTTTTTCCTTCCTTCCCTCCCTCCCTCCTTCCTTCCATCCTTCCCTTGCTCCTTCCTTCCGTCCTTCTCTTCCTTCTTCCTTCCTTCCTTCCTTCTTTCCTCCCTCCTTCCCTCCTTCCTTCCTTCCTTCCCTCCCTCCTTCCATCCTTCATTCCTTCCTTCCATCCTTCCTTCCATCTTTCTCTTCCTTCTTCCTTCCTTCCTTCCTTCCATCCTTCTCTTCCTTCTTCCTTCCTTCCCTCCCTCCTTCCTTCCTTCCATTCTTCCTTCCTTCTTTACTTCCTTCCTCCTTCCCTCCTTCCTTCCATCCATCCCTCTGTGTCTGTCTCTTTCTTCTTTCTTTCTTAATCTATGTGTGTGTGTGTGTGTGTGTTGCTTCCAATGAAATCTACTGTCCTTTTCATTCTTAACTTTTTAACTTTCTTAAATGAAGATATGAGACCAAAGGTCACAAAAAAAAGGCCATTTTCCACTTTCTTTCTTGATTTTATATTTGATCTAGTACTTTTCCTCCAAATATTCAATCATTGTTACATTTTTGGTTTTAGCATTTGGCTAAAATTGAAATTAACTGTTAAATGAACTGTGATATAAATAACACCTCCTAAACTTTTAGTATGTACTTGACTCTGAGGTATATATATATATCACCCAGTTTAATTTTCTGAGTGATCTTATGGGTAGGCTCCATTATTATAGTGAACAAAAGACAACAGAAAAGAATGCATATATACAAATCATATGACTTCGTTTATATAAAGTCCAGTAATTGTCTCAGGCTAAAGATAGGGTTGTGAGGTTGATAAGAAAGGGACCCAAAGGAAATTTTTGTAGTGAAGAAAGAGTTGTCTGTCCCATAAGTAGTAATTAAATAGGTATATTTATAATTGCCCAAACTCATAGAAATGAAAAAATGTGTGACTTTTCTTGTGTGTCAAACTGCATCTCTATTAAAAACTAAACACTGGGTTCCTAAGGGACATTCAAGAGGAGAGAGTCAGAAAGTGGGGTTGAATTAAGGAAGAGTGATACACTGTGAGAAGACAGTTGGGAAATGGGCCAGACTGATAAAAGCTTCTGGATTTCTGAGTGTAGCTATGCCCCACATACCTCCATTCTCTCTGTGCTTTGGAAATCAGTTAATTGTATAAAGAAAAAATTAATATAATGTAATCTGTATTGCTATTTTTATCCTGATAATTCTGCTGTGGAAACACCTTTAGAAAGAGAAGAATATTTTATTTTTTCTGGAGACCAGAAGGGGGAGAGTTTAGATATTTGTGGCTTGGACATGTTTAAATCATGAACAGCTGCTATCCATGGCCAGCAGTTGAAACATGGTTAACCAGAAGAAAACACCAGAATATAGATACAGGTACAAAGAAGGTACAGACAGGAGCTCTCATCATCTTCCTGCCACACAACACACACACACACCATAGATACAAAAAAAGTTTAAACAGATGTTAGTTAAGGGAGATATCTGGAAAGTACAGTAGTTTTAACTCTTAATTAAGTACTTTTGGAACATTGAAATTTCAAGTGCTGCTGTAAACATGACAAATTATTATTTCCTGGAAGATAAAGCCTGCAGCATAACTATTTTCTTTATCCTTTAAAAAAATTTTTGTTGTAGGAAACAAAACTCATTTTCTTTCATTTTTTTTTTGCTTTTTTAAATATAATTTATTTTATTATCATTAATTTACAATTACATGTGCAATATTATGATTATTAAACTACCCCTTCATCAGGTCCCCCCCACCAACCCCATTACAGTCACTGTCCATCAGCATAGTGAGATGCTATAGAATCACTACTTGTCTTCTCTGAGTTGTACTGCCCTCCCCGTGCCCCCCCAACATTACATCTGCTAATCGTAATGCCCCTTTTTCCCTCTTATCCCTCCCTTCCCTGCCCATTTTCCCCAGTCCCTTTCCCTTTGGTAACTATTAGTCCGTTCTTGGGTTCTGTGAGTCTGCTGCTGTTTTGTTCCTTCAGTTTTTTTCTTTGTTCTTATACTCCACATATGAGTGAAATCATTTGATACTTGTCTTTTTCGGCTTGGACTATTTCACTGAGCATAATACCCTCTAGCTCCATCCATGTTGTTGCAAATGGTAGGACTTGTTTTCTTCTTATGGATGAATAATATTCCATTGTGTATATGTACCACCTCTTCTTTATCCATTCATCTACTGATGGACACTTAGGTTGCGTCCATTTGTTGGCTATTGAAAATAGTGCTGCAATAAACATAGGGGTGCATCTGTCCTTTTCAAATTGGGCTGCTGCATTCTTAGGGTACATTCCTAGGAGTGGGATTCCTGGGTCAAATGGTATTTCTATTTTGAGTTTTTTGAGGAACCTCCATACTGCTTTCCACAATGGTTGAACTAATTTGCATTCCCACCAGCAGTGTAGGAGGGTTCCCTTTTGTCCACATCCTCGCCAACATTTGTTGTTGTTTGTGTTTTGGATGTTGGCCATCCTCACTAGTGCGAGGTGATATCTCATTGTGGTTTTAATTTGCATTTCTCTGATGATTAGCGATGTGGAGCATCTTTTCATGTGCCTGTTGGCCATCTGAATTTTTCTTTGGAGAAGTGTCTATTCATGTCCTCTGCCCATTTCTTAATTGGATTATTTGCTTTCTGTTTGTTAAGGTGCATGAATCTTCATATATTTTGGATGTCAACCGTTTATCAGATACGTTTTTTATGAATATATTCTCCCATACTGTAGGATGCCTTTTTGTTCTACTGATGGTGTCCTTTGCTGTACAGAAGCTTTGCAGCTTGATATAGTCCCACTTGTTCATTTTTGCTTTTGTTTCCCTTGCCCGGGGAGATATGTTCATGAAGAAGTTGCTCATGTTTATGTCTAAGAGATTTTTGCCTATGTTTTTTTCAAAGAGTTTTATGGTTTCATGACTTACATTCAAGTCTTTGATCCACCTTGAGTTTACCTTTGTGTATGGGGCTAGACAGTAGTCCAGTTTCATTCTCTTACATGTAGCTGTCCAGTTTTTCCAACACCAGCTACTGAACAGGGCATCATCTCCCCATTGTATATCCAAGGCTCTTTTATCAAATATTAATGAATTGTATATGTTTCGGTTAATGTTTGGATTTTCTATTCTGTTCCACTGGTCTATGGGTCTGTTTTTGTGCCAATACCAAATTGTCTTGATTACTGTGGCTTTGTAGTAGAGCTTGAAGTCAGGGAGTGTAATTCCCCCTGTTTCATTCCTCCTTCTCAGGATTGCTTTGGCTATTCGGGGTCTTTTGTGGTTCCAAATGAATTTTAGAATTATTTGTTCCAGTTCATTGAAGAAAGCTGTTGGTAGTTTGATAGAGATTGCATTGAATCTGTAGATTGCTTTAGGTAGTATAGCCATTTTGACAATATTGATTCTTCCTAGCCAAGAGTATGGGGTGCATTTCCATTTGTTAGTGTCCTCTTTAATTTCTCTTAGGAGTCTCTTGTAGTTTTCAGAGAACAGGTCTTTCACTTCCTTCGTTAGGTTTATTCCTAGGTATTTTATTCTTTTTGATGCAATTGTGAATGGAATTGTTTTTCTGATTTCTCTTTCTGTTAGTTCCTCATTAGTTTATAGGAAAGCAACATATTTCTGTGTGTTAATTTTGTATCCTGCAACTTTGCTGAATTCAGATATTAGTTCTAGTAGTTTTGGAAAGGAATATTTAGGGTTTGTTATGTACAGTATCATGTCATCTGCAAATAGTGACAATTTGACTTCTTCTTTAACAATCTGGATGCCTTGTATGTCTTTGTTTTGTCTGAATGCTGTGGCTAGGACCTCCAGTACTATGTTGAATAACAGTGGAGAGAGTGGGCATCCTTGTCTTGTTCCTGATCTTAGATGAAAAGCTTTCAGCGTCTCGCCGTTAAGTATGATGTTAGCTGTGGGTTTGTGATATATGGCCTTTATGATGTTGAGGTACTTGCCTTCTATACCCATTTGTTGAGAGTTTTAATCAGGAATTGATGCTGAATTTTGTCAAATGCTTTTTCAGCATCTATGGAAATTATCATGTGGTTTTTGTTCTTCTTTTTGTTGATGTGGTGGATGATGTTGATGGATTTTTGAATGTCGTACCATCCTTGCATCCCTGGGATGAATCCCACTTGATCATGGTGTATGATCCTCTTGACATTCGGTTTGCTAATATTTTGTTGAGTATTTTTGCATCTACCATCAGGGATATTGGTCTGTAATTTTCTTTTTTGGTGATGGTATTAGAGTGATGCTGGCTTCTGGAAGTATTCCCTCCTCTTCTATGGAAAACTTTAAGGAGAATGTGTTATTTCTTCTCCATTCAGAGGTGAATCCATCACATGTTCTTGGGTAGTTTTTTGATTCGATTTCGAAAGTTTTCTGTTTCTTGCTTGGTCAGTCCTAAGAAAAATGTTATATAGTAATCTGGAATTGTTAACATTCCTAGTTATAAAAAGGATGAGGTTATTTTTTCAAAAAGACATCCTTGAGCAAAGGTAGAATATTTTTATTTAACCAGATACACACTGTGCTTATTTGCATTTAGAAATTTTCCAACCACATTGTCTACTTCTAACTTTTGCATATGTAAGGATTAACAAGCAACAGCTAGAAATACATCCATGTATTAAGAATCCAGACTTAAAAAAGAAGTTGTGCTTCCAAAATGATTAAATATTTAACCAGGCAATCAAATTTCCATCTGTTTTGTAAACACATATGATTTCGGTGGTCAAAGGACCCAGTTAATAATTTGTCTGCTAGAAGCATGTTATTCCCTTTAAAAAAAAAGGTAAGACGATGCTAAGTCTGCCTTTGAGCTCAGTTCTGTATGCGTCATGGAAAAACATGACAAATGTATTTTGCCTGATTACACTGTTCAATGTTAAGATTCTTCTAAAGCTATAAACATAACAGATGTATGATTTTGTTAACATTTGTGAGACATTAAAAGGAAAATTGGAGGTAAACTATTTTCTAATCTTACGTTACTATTTGGTTTACTACATGTACAGATTGTCTTTGCCTCAGAATTTCATATTTCTTTTGGGGGAAGACTTTTCAGTGAATAAAATATCAGAGATTTACCTCACAGAGAAAATTATGGTTACTTCTTAAGCAGTCATGGAACTCATAATCCTTCTGAAGTCGTCCATAACAATTCTCCACTTAAGCAGGGCACGGGTGAAGATAGGATAGGAAAGGTGTACCCGAAAGGATAAGTGGAAAAATTCAACAAAATAGTTTTGTTCAAGCAAAAACTTAAAAAAGTAAATTTCAGCTCTCAAAAATAAAATGTCTGGCCTCATAGAACATTAACTTCTCCTTGAAGTTCTATCAAATTAGAGATTAATTATTGGAAGATATCTGGTAAAACAAGCATTAATAATGGATGGACACTCCAACTTACTAGTAACTCTATGCAGTAGACTAGTGATAATGATAACCTAACAGTTTAAAACCCTATATTTAAATTTTCTGTCATACTTCTTATGTTTAAAGGACTGTGAATTCATTTTTACATTTGAAAGGAGGGGTTTTTTTTCCAGTTCATACAACACATCCACCTTTTACTTTAGCTTCAAAAAACAAAAGCAAACCAGATTGATGTTTTCACATCAACTTCAAAGTTGAAGGTATGAGAGCAGTATGAACTACATTGATACATTCCTATAGGTCACTCATTATTGCTTTATGAAGCATAGTGTGCTCATTTCTACACCACTGCATTTATTATCTAATTCTCTAAGGATTTGTGTGTGTATAACAAACTTTATGCTTTAAAGTTAAATTAACATATCTTACATAAGTTATTTAGCTTGTCTTCCAACACTTAAGTTCTTAAAAACCTTGGTTTTCATTTTGTACATTTTTTTGTACTGTCTTGACCAAGTAAAATTGTAACGCAAGATGTGACAAATAGTTTTCTTTAAAATCAGATGCTTCAGGCTAATGTCTTTGA
>JAVSCE010016680.1:0-27800 GCA_032199065.1 Smutsia gigantea | reverse complement strand
AACCAATACGTCGCCCTCCTGTACCACAGCACTCTAGTTCATGGGAGAAAGTAGACATTAACTCCCCCGCTTCCCCCTGCTAAGTCCCTGTTACCAATGTTTTAAAAATGCTGGATTAAAGAACTGACATTAAGTCTGAGCCTTTCAGTACCTTTAATATATGAATGGTCACTGACAGGCCGAAATGGAGAAATTCAGTTTTATGTGGCATATCCCAAACCTGCTGACTATTTAAAAATTCTGAATTACTGTTCCTTATTGTTAGACATATATGTTTCCAGTTTTTCATAATATAAATGTCATATAAGTAACTTAAATTATTTTTTTGCTGAAAGCTTTCTTCATATTTTGTTTTTCCACCAGGGTAGAGTAGTAGAATTGTTAGGTCAAACTTAATATTGTATAATTCTTGGTAATATTGTCAGATTGCTTTGTAGATTCAATACACTCTTTCCAGAGCTGGGGTTTTTTTTTTTAAGGATCTCATTTAATAAACAAAAAAAGAGCTGTTGTTTTAATACACAATAGTTGATAATCAGTAAGTGGGATGAGATGCTTGTTTATTTGTTCACTGTTTCTAAAGGCACTAATAATCGGTGCAGCTTGCTCTTATTTACCTGTGCTGTTAGAATAAAAACATGACTACTGCTAGCACGGTGCTAGATCAAGCCCTTCTCTGAGTGCTTACTATATGCACAGTCTGCACAGTATCCTTAAAATAATACATTTTCATAGCTCTTATTATACACCAATCTCTTTTCAAGCATTGTGCATATGTTAAGTTATATAATTAGTAAAATGACCGTATGAGAGAAGTTCTGTTACTGCCCTCTTCGTTTTGGAAATGAGGGAACTAAAACAGACACTCAATATATTGATGGAGGTTCACTGTGAGTAAATGGTGGCACTGACATTATAAACCCAGGGGGTCAATTCCAGAGACTGTGCTTTTAACCATTTGATTTGCTGCCTCTGCTACCATTATTATTTAAGCAGGTTATGTTGTATTATTAAACTTGCCGAATGAATTTTGCTGTATCATTGCCTGCACCCTGGCAATTTCAAAGTAGTAATATTCCAGAAAGTGTAAGTTTAATATCCCACATTTTAAAATCCCAGTTTATGAATGTTATTCTTCTGTATGTGAGGATATGGGATGAAGGAAAGTGAGAGAGCGTTAAATGTCCAAAGTAATATGTTGTGTTTTAAAAAAACCTTTCTAACAGAAGGCTGGATTCTCAATACCTGTGGTGTAGACTACATACCACTACAATAGTCTACAGTTTAGCCCATGTGAGTTTTTTAAATTAGATTTGTTGGACAGATTGGACAGTAGGAGCCCATGAAGGCAGTTTTATGATTAAAAGTAGTTGAAATGAAAAAATGACCTAAAGAAGGTAAACAATTAGCTTTTTTCCCTGAAAGAGCTTTTAAATTCAAACCGAATATATATAAATATACACATATATATGTATATATCTCATGTATCATAAATCTCATTGCATTTTTCTTCTGTTTTGAGGATTTTCAACTAAAAATAACTTGTGTTCTTCATCTATATTTTTAATTCAATAACTTATACTTGAAAAGCAAAAAACATAAAATAAAAAAATGCTTCCTAGATCTCTCTGAATATTTATTTGGTCTTGAACTTTTCTAACAATATGCTTTGTCCTTCTGAAGCATTATTCATCTTCTGTTAGCACTCCCCCTTGAACTGAGAGTTAGGCCTGTGATTTTCTTGACAGATGCTGGAAGCAGGATGGAGTCATAGGACTTCTTTTGTCATTCTAAATATTATAGGTTAAAAGGAGTTATTTTAATCAAAAATCTTTTTGTGGAGTGAATTGGAGAGGATAGGGCAATACTTCTGTTTTTTTTTTTCAGACTTTTGATTCCCCTTAAGATTCTCTAAAGATTTTATTTTTTGGTTATGGTTTAACAAAAAGAAAGTGACCAGTAATGAACTAACTTACTGTCGTTGGCTTTACAGAAGAAATTTAAGCCTCCCACATAAAATTTAGGGATAGACTCTTTGCTTAGTTCAGCATTTTGGCATTTGTCGTGGTCATTACTGGCCTGAGGAAAATAAAATAAACAAAAAGCAAGCACATTTTAGAAAAGATTTATAGTAGGATGTTCTTATAAAACCAAAAAGTTTAAATATGGTTGATTTAAACCAGAAATGCTTGCTTTGCTCTCCAGTATTTACAAAATGCTAAATACTTGTCATGCCCTTCTCTGATGGTTTACAGATCATTGCCCTGTGCCGGTACCCTCATGCCCACTCCTCTGCCGGAGCCTTACGACCTTCGCAGCTGGTCATCATGGGACTTTGTCTACCCACGTTCCTCTCTTTCCCTTTTAGGCAGTCTTCATGGGGTTTAGTTTTGAATTTTCTAATAGAAGAAGTGGTGTCACACAAGGTACGAGGCTTATGCTATCCGTGGTAGAGAACATGATCGTATATTGTTGAGAGAAAACTAGATAGGCTTCCAAGTTATTTTTGCTGTAATAAAGAATGTGATTTGGTATAGGAACTCTTCTTGAAACAAATATATTAAGGTGAACTGATAAATAAATAATTTGTTTCAGATTTTCCATTTCATTAATAGCTTGAGGGTGCCAGAAGAAACTTCACATGTCATTTGGTTAAAACGTGTCTTGGCTTTCCGAAGTTTCTTACAGTTTCGGATTATTTGTCTATAAAGGATGAGATGAAACATTTCCTTGTATTGAACTTGAACATGCTTTGTGCTTTGGGCTCTATGAAATAGTGAATTCTGTGCAGGCAAGTTGGATAGGAAAACTTTTGCATGCATGTGGGTGAGAGAGGGATTGAGGTCATGGCTTCTTGGTTCATGGATTTATTTTTTTTTCATTTGATAGTAATGTTTTTATCTGGAATGTGTTTTGAGAGAGTCATATGGGTCACAAATATATACACAAAACACACACACACACACACACATATATGTACACACAGCATCTTTTCATGATAGTTTTATTACTAGCCTTAGTTAAAACCATGTAGGTTGCTTTTGTCTGAAACTATAATTTAAAAATCAGAGCTGAGCATGCAGAGTATCTAATGTGGTAGCTTAACTGACACATTTAAGCAAAAAGTTTTAAAGTCATGAAAAGGATAAGAATAAGGAATATGGTATTTGAAGCATTGGTGCTTTTAATAGTATTTCCTACCAACGCTCCTTAGGTTTAATTGTCCCTGAGAAGTTTCATTTCGCTCACAGTCTGGGAAACTACATGACCTGGTAGTGTTGACTCACTTGTGAGACCATCCATTTCAAGGATGAATGCTTTTACTAACCTGGACTTCACTGTCAATATGTCTGCACAGAACTGAATTCATGCATCTACATTTGTTAATGAGGAGTTTGGTCTTAAATGTAGTGAACTCTCTCACTGTGAGGCTGTCTGTTACCTAAGGCTCAAAATCTATCATAATTACCATTTCTCTTAAACACTCATCATTAAGAAGTGCACAGAATGCTTGCCTTAAAAGGATATTTCATGGAGATTGCTTCTTGGGTATGTGTCAGCACAAAATGAAATCCCTGGAGTTAAGAAAAAAGAAGCACTTACATTCTGAAGAGTGGTGAAAAATCGACAAATTCAAATACTGCCAATGGAAAGGCAGTAATGGGTTGCATGTTGGCATAACCATAGTGCCAGCTAGCTCTGTGCCCTCCTAAGCTGTTGGGGGCAATTTCTTTCACTGGTGGTGGGTTGACATTGAAAAGCGGGAGCTCACTACACAAGAAGTAGCTTGTTTTGCCTAGACAAGAATATATACCCAACTTTGGGCTAAAAATTATAAGGAGTTGGCTTAAAGCAAAAAATAAAATAAAAGTGGTCAAACATTAAAGTAAAAACTCTGCATGATGATTTATTGACTTTGGCTATATCAGTTTGCTAAATCATATGGATGTGATTTAGGAAGAATGTTATTTTAAGAAGCTTTGCTCCCCTTTAATTTGACATGACTAAACCTGAAGCCTTCTGGAAACCACAGTTCAAAATGGTTTTTCCCCCAAGAGTTTTCATCAATTTGCATTTAGAAATATAATATTAGCTCTCATGTAGACTAAGGATTAATTTTGGAATATTTCTAGATAATGGGAGCCTCATTCCAAAATTGAAGTTGAGTATCATTTGACATGAATTAAGTCCCATTCTTCTGAATCTCATTTATTTTAAGGTCAGCTTTTTATTTATCAGCGTCCCTACTGATGCCTAGTTCTTTCTCCTTTCACTCTTTCATAGACTACTATTGGGGTTATTCTACCTTTTTTAAGCATTGGAAATGTTGCCTTATATCTTGGGAATTAATATCCATAAAGGAGATCAATAGACTTGAGGCAGTTATTGGAATTTTTTCATTTTTATTTTTATTTTTTAGTTTGGGCATAAAAAACCCAGTTTAAAATTGAGTTTGCCTGTGTAGATAAGAAACATCATCCTCTTGGCATTCAGATACTGTCAGTGTTGTTGAGTTTTGGACTCAGGGCATTACAGAGAGGATACTTGTTTTCTTTGCAGTTTTTGAACACATAAACTTTTCTTCTCAGCTGTGCATTTTCAAGTCACAATTAAAAAATATATAGTTCTAATGCAGAAAGCCTGATGAGTTCCTGAGTCTCAGTTGAGAGAGGGTGAGGGTGGTTTAAAAAAAGGGGTTCAACCAGCAATCTCTACATGTGGTAATCCCCTGCCAACACTCAGTTATATTTTATCTTCAAATGAATGTGTAGACTCTGTGGAGAGAGCTTTCCAAGTTTGAATTTCTTTAAAGTTTGAATAACTACATGGAAACAGTGTGTCTTTTCTCTTAAAATCTTTCTGTATGCAATAGTTTACCTTTTTCCAGAAGGAAGAAGATGTCAAAGCCCTTTAAAATATGTTCCCTGCACTTCTTGGGCTGTGTCTGGGGCCAAACATACACACCAGTTGTTAGGATCTGTGACTTTTGCTATCCTTAATCAGCTTCTGCAAGTCTGGATACTTTTGTGGGCAGTTCCTTTATTTTGCTCTTTTCCTATCAGTGGACAGAGAACAGGGAGTTTCACTGGTGAGTGTCCTGTCTGCTTTCTTCAAAAGGGCATTTGGTGCATTTGAATCTTCACCATGCATCACACGCCCCTAGCCTCCTATCTGTGGTAAAAGGAACATGGCATGCAGGTGTTTAAATTATTCATAGTCATAATTGGCCTTTATGTTACGCTGCCTTGCCAGGCCTCTGTTATTCTAGTGCATAATTGATGGTGCTCAGAGGTGGAAAAGTTAGAAAAGCGGAAGTAATGCGCCACAGCAGGGCAGTAAGGCGGCGGGGGCTCTGCCGGCTGGCTGAGCCCAGCCAGCCAGGGCTGCTGCCCTCTGCCAAGGGTGTCGCCCGAGTTTGGGGTTCATTTGGCACGTGCTCAAGAAATTTTTCTTTTCTTTCTCTTTCCATGCAGAAAAGGACAGGAAAGGTGGAAAGAAGCAGCACATTAGATTTTTTCAGGCTGATTGCTCATCTGGTCCTGGCTCTTGGATGGTTAGCTTACATAGAATTTGTCATGAGAAACACATTTGTAATGCTTTTGAAGGAGTTCACTTCAAAAGGACCTTGAGTCTTGGCCTGATTGGTTATTAAGATTAGCAAATGACTCCCAAATAATGAAAGCAGGAAGAGATTTTTAAAAAGCAAGGTGTGCATAATAAATGAACTCAATTTAGACTACTAAAGGACTTTTCCTTCTTGTTATACCGCCATGTGCATTTCTTGGAAAGCGAGAAATGGAAAATATTCTGCATTGTACATAAAAGTGTACTTGTAATGAAAATGAGTTTAGTGCAGACTGAATGTGTATAAGGAAACATATTGAACTTTGAGGTGAATTTGAAAATGTAATCTTGGCCAAATTATTTTGAAAGGACAATTTCAAAACTTAATTTAAACAAGGTATTTTTTGGGTACATGAATAGATTAGGAAAATACTTTCAAAGAATATCTTCAACAACCATATTGGAGATCTCCTGTAGGGATTAAAAAGTTTGATACATACAGTATTATTTCTCTCCTATGAGAATGTTTATTTGAGACACAGCCTCTGAATTTTCTGCTCTAGGCTTGCTAAGGAGAGGGTTGTGGATGGGAGAAGGAGCTGTTCTCTGGATAAAACTTGGTGAGCTTTTATGTATATTCAGAGGGGACAGTCGTGGAGCACTCAGTTAATTATCACAGTCTATTCTTCAGCCAGAGGAATAAAGATGAGGAGAGGAGCAAGAAGAGGGGAAGGGGTGCTGGAGAAGAAGGACAAGGACGTAGACAGGAATTTGCTTAAAAAGAGAGAAAAGAGATAGATGACAGGATGGGTGGTTGCAGATGGTGAAGGGAGAGATGAGAGATCCAGTATTTTCCGGTCTTGCTCATCTGTCCTACCTATGTATTCTCCTGCTGGCACTTTCTCCAAGTATTATAGTTTTGTGTATTGTTGGACACATGCCAAGGCTTTTGTAGACAGGTGCAGTTTATAACTAAGTGAAAAATGTTAGAGGAGAAAAAATAAAACCAGAGAAGGGAGTAGAGAGAACAAGTGAGAAGAAGAGAAGAGGAAGGGAGGAAGGGCATAATGCAGGAAGAGCAGGAGAAAGATGGGAGCAGAGAAGGAGAGGTGAGCATAATCGGAGAAGCAGGTGGGTCTGCTCAGTACTGTGCCCCCAGCGCCCTGCCTGGTGTGGTTCTGCCTTTGTTCAGCCACATGCTGAGTGGCTGGTGGCTGGCGGCTGGCTGCTGGAGGTCGGGTGGCTGATTGCAGGCGGCTGGGCGCGGGCGGTGGGCCAGCTCCTCTAACCGGCCTCCAGGGAGGAGTAAGGGCAGGGACTCCTCTCAGCTGGCTGGGTCCATGCTTCTTTAGAAACTGGCACCCATCCCATTATGGACCCATGAAGAAAATCAGAGTGATACCTAAGAAATAAATGCAAAACATCCAACAAATACACGTATTACTTTGTGAAGTCTGATCCCAAGGAAAGCCTTGAAAAGCTCTTCTTATGGCTTTGTTTTTTTCTCTCCTTTTTTTTCCTAGGGGAAAATTAATACTTTGTGTCAATTTCTTTTTAATTGAAGATGGTTATGTTATTTTGTGCTGTAGAGATAATGTAAAAGGATGTAAATAAATATTTGCCTTCTGTTTTTTACTAGGAAAATATACCTCTCTGCTTCTCCAAAGCACACTACATTTGTATAGCAAAAGTAGGTATAAAATGAACGTTTGATAGCATTTACTTATTTCAAAGCTCAGTGTTTCCATATAAAAAGTAGCTTTTTTGGTTTCCAGGAAAATAGCTAAGTACATGTCTACTAGTTTTACAACAGTCAAAAAAAAAGACACACAAATATGCACATGTGTGTATAAATATGTATGTACATATAAATATATATATAGAAAGAGAGCTTATATTTTTTTTTAAATATAGTTTTTAATTTTTCTCTGTGGCCTATTTAGATGCAGAATATTCAGCATTATTTACTAATCATTTATTAATTATTTAGAAAAAGTAACTAAGTATAATTTGCTAAATATTACAATTTTGATTGAGTGTAGAGTAACACTTAAATTTTATTTTTATTAAAATGATAATAGGTAGTACATGCCCATGTAATTTTCAAACAGTACAAAAGCAGTTCAAAGTTACAGAATGAAAATGTTTCTTTCCTACCACTGTTCCTTTCCCTAGAGGCAAATTAAGACTTTAAGAAAATCATTTAGGATACCTAAAACCTACATTTTCAGACAATATGCTAGCTTTTTTGCATTTTTTTTCTGTATATGCAGAAAACAAAATATATGAGTTGGCTTGTCCTTCCTTCCTCACGTCTTACATGATTTGTATTTTCAGATTTGTAATATTAATCAGGAGTTATGTCATTATCTTTCCCATACTTCAAAATACTACATTTCTTTGTCTAAATAAGGGCTTCTCTTTTCATAGCCCTCAGAAGACGAAGGGACAGATTGAATAGGACGCACATCCATTTTACTTTGGCTTCATATTTCATCTTTGAGTTACATTGTAATTTTGTTTCCAGTTGCCATTACTTACTGTCAGTGTGATATTTAGTATTTATCAAAGGCTCTCTGGGTATGGTATGGTGTGGCATTTTCACTAATGTATAGATTAGCTGCTTTTTCAAGTCATGAATAGCTTGTAGTCTAAGTAGGAAACAAAAAGAAATACTTTCAATATTCTGTATACCTAGTGACAAAGTTTCATAGTGAATGGATTTGGGAAAGTGGAGCAAGGGGTACTCAATTTATACAAAGTAGTATAGTTACTCTGAGTTTTGAGTTTCATTTTATATGGTAATACAGTGTGGAGACTATGTCTAAAGTGCTATAATGTGCACAACTTAATAAACCTATTTTTTAAAACTAAGGTTCTCTTGGTGCAGGTATATGCAGCATTTGATTCATGTAAGACTTAAGAGGCATCATGACATAGATTCTGGCTTATTTTAGAATTTAGAGCATTAGCTCTAGAACTAATTATCTTCCACTTAATAGCTGTGTAGTTGTAGGCAAGTTCTTTAACTTCTTGGTGCATCATTTTTTTCCTTGCTGAATAATAGGGACAGTAACAGTGTCTACACAGTGTTATTTTGCAGATGACATTGAGCTAATATACATGAAGTGCTTAGTATTGTGCATGGCATGTTGTAAGAAATTAATATGCATTAATGCTTAATATTTGAGTGATGATTACTAGTTAATCTTGATGCCTTATTGTAATTTATTCTCACTGGGTAATGATACATATTTTGAAACTAGGTATTGTGTAGCTCTGATGATGAAAATAAATGTATTTCATAAATTAACAGTGAGCAGTGCTAATGAATAGAACTTTTTCTCTAGTAAAAACAAATGTTTGCAGCTTGTGTAAACATCATTGTAGTAATTGAATTTGAAATTCATCAAAATATAAAATACACGATTCAATAAATGAAGCATTACACTTAAATATATATAAATGTATTTACAGCTGAGAATTGGTGCCTTATGACACAGAAACAATGGCTAGTGCTCTGTTCCTGCTAATGTAGTCTCATCTGAAGCAGCATCCTCAGTTTATTTCTGGTATGTGTTGTAAATGACCAGGCACTATGTAAGGAAGCCTTGGCTTGAATTCTGTTGGAGAAGAAGGTAGCTCTGATAAAGGCATTTGCATGCTAAATGCTCCCTCAGTGACAATTCCTCAGATGGTAAAGTGGCTAATAACATTTATTATTATATCTGTGTAGAGAAAATGAATACTTCATGCCCATTTGTTGGGGGGAAGAGAGATGAGAGCTCAAATCAATTCATCAGGTACTCTAAATTTCTTCTTTAGTAATATTTTTATATTAATTCCACCAAAGTTAACAAATAGAAAAAATAAAAGATAGACGTAAATCACTTAAATATAATAAATATCATAAGAAGAAGACTGAAAAGCGAGTACACATCTATTCTTTAGTAGAAAAAGCAACGGTCAGTAAAGTAACAGGGATCATCACAGCATATTTGATGATGATGTACAAAGTCTAGTATCAGCCACGCCAGGAGGCATCTCAGCGCTGCTTATAAATAAGGATGGCCTGACGGTCAGTGCTGCAGCTTTGGATGGGGGAGGCAGGAGGGATGTTCTGGAGGTGGGGTGGTGGGTTAACAAATCCTTTCTGTTCTTAGTAAAGAACACTGCCCAGAGCTCCTCCAACCATGATTGTTAAGGAAATGCTTTTTCTGTAAGAAATGTTTTCGTCTTAAATTAAAAAATCAAAACCAAATCCAAATTCCTGGACAATGAAAGTAATGCTAAGAGTCTGAGATTAATAAATATGTTCTTTGAGGCTCTTTATTATGTGTATAATACCAGAGAGATGTTTTATTAGGGCAGAGCACCCAATGAAGTATGGGCTTTTGGTCCAATGAAGCTGCTGTCCATAGTATGGATGTCTCATTAGTAAACTTATAGAAAATATACTCTTGAGTTTTCTAGGATAATGACTTGTGAATTTTAATGTGGTGATTCTACTCTTACTAAAGCTATTAACCATTATTTGTAGACAGTACACATTTTAATTGAATGAGGACTTATATTTCATTCCAGAGGACTGGACCTCTGTGCAGCCCATGCTTAAATAACACTGCTAATCAGTTCATAAGATTTCACTTCAATAATGAGTGATCATCTGTCATGGTAGACTGAAAACAGGTTTGTGATGCATGAATTTATCAATTGTTTTTAAGCTAGCAAAGAAATTGGCTTTCACTGTGTAAGGGATAGTATTGAGATAGTCATTGAGCCTATACTTAGTCTCCTACATTGTAATTTAAGAAAACCAACTTAAGTATGTACAACTGAATTGTACATTTCATTAAAATTTGAAAATCATGGTAACAAGACAGGGATTTCTGAGTTATAATCAGTAAGTAATTTAATTTAGGGGTAGCTGAGGAGAAAGACAAAAGTCAAATACTGTAGTTTGAATTATGGAAAGTGTCACATTTAATTTCACAATTGGTTCTGGTGTGTTTGGTAATTTGGAATAATTTTATACCTTAACATTCAATCTTTATTTTACAGTGAATAAGCTAATTTTAGATGAGTGTTCAACCTGTGCTTACTATTATAGAATATTAGCTTTGGAAAAATCTGGTAATTCTTACTTAACATCAATTAATAGGGAATTAGAACTATAATTTTAGATGTGAAGAAAGTGCTTCAAATTATGTTATGAATAGCAAAATAATAAAAAAAATTATCATGTTATGTAGTTTATATAAACTGGTATTATTAGTGAGAGGAAAAGAACCTAGAAGGCATGCTGCTTGATGGTGATATTTTTTTTCTCACTTGTCTTGGTTTCTGCTTTGTACATATATGTTGGGAGAAATTGACTAATTGTCAACTTAGTCATGCTGACTTACTGGTGGTTACTAAATACAGAAATGCACATGAGAATCTCAAAACACTTTACCTGTCAAATTAGAGCATATGCCAGCTATGCCACCTGAAGTCAAAACAGCAAACTAAATTCACTAGATTGAGTCAAATGACTAAGTTATGGGGGGTGGGTCAGGGGAAGAGCTGCTTTGTTTTTTTTAGCTCAGAGTAGAATTTTTAAAATTAGTTGCTGCAGCGTAAATTCAGAAGTCACTTTGGCGAGAGTTTTTCTTCTTTGTTAAGTCTTGCAGTCATATTTAGATTTCACATTTTGGGTTGTATTAAGGCCAGCCTTGTGGATGCTAGATATAAGCACAGAAAGTTCATGGAAACATTAAAATTAACCCGAGAAAAACCACTGGAATTACTTTTAAATGGTTTGACTGGGACTATATTAAGTGGTTGGCAAATGAATGTTTATGTATAAAATATAGTCTTTGTTAAAACTGTTGGTTTTCTCTTTAATAATGTTCAGAAAGGAAGTTTTAAAGACAAACAACTAACACCTCACATCCAGCAGCTACTAATTTTTCTGGGACTATTATGTATGTTTTTACATACATATAAGAACACTCTAAAGTGAATTAGCTAGTAAGGTTATTTGTGACTTTGTCAGGCTGCTGTGTCTGGGGGGTGGTCTCTCCCTGTTCACAAGGTGAAACCTCAACTTGGCCGGGGAGGGTTCTTGACTCAGTGATCGAAAAAGAATTCTTGAACAGGTCAGACAAATGTAGGTAAGGAAGTCATTAAAGCCAGAGTAGCAATGAATGGTAGCTGTGCAGGCGGTAGAGAGCAAGGAAGAGCAGAGGGAGGAAAGGGAAACTCACTGAACTCCTGCTTGGCATAGAGCAAATCCCTTGACAACTCCTGAAGCCAGAGTCACCTGGCATCTAGTGTCTGCTTGAATCTGCACGGTGTGGGAACTAAGCCCCTACCACTCCAGGATTTGGGAGAGCCGCAGAGCACTGGATAGAGTGAGTTTATGTTCTGAAAACTTCCCAAAGGCAAAGAAAGGAGATTTTCAGGCAGGTTACTAAAGAGCACAGCTGTAGTCTTGTCCTGGTCACCCAGGTGAGGGGAACCTGCAAGCCCAAATCAGACATCTTAGTGGTCCTTCCCTGCTTGTCTGAAGTAGGACAGAGAAAGTGAAGACTAGTGCGTAAGTCTAGAAAATTGAATCAAACAATGAAGTAACCAAGACGCTTACCCATGGAGAAAAAAGGGTCTCTTATTAACCTCCCAAGAAGTTTGGAAGAACGCAGAGACAAAATGCAGTAAGTTGAGCAGCAAGAAGTCTTTATTTAAGGCAAAGTATATACTTGGAGAAAGGGGAGTTGCAGGCAGCCTCAAGAGAGGAGGTGTGCTTAAAGTTTAGGATTTGTGTCTTTTAAGGATTTCAAGAATAGGGCAAAGGTCAGGAGAGCATTAGGGCTTGACATGTGGTCTCATGGTGTGTGTCTCTGGTGAGAGACATATGCCGCCATCCACAGTCAGTCCTCTAGATGTTCTGTAAGATAAACTTAACCCAAGGAATGTCTTGATCCTGTTCTTCTCCAAGATAGTGGTCACCCTCAAGCAGTGGAGACATATCTTTTAGGACTGCTCGCCCTGCCTTAAGATACGGTTGGTTGTTGGCTGATTACCATAAAGTATGTTAGGAATCTTACCTCCTAACACCCTGGTTTTAAAAATGGAATCAGCCTTAAGATGGGGCCCCTCCTGTTCTTACTATACTATTTGTATCTTGCCATTTTTAATCTTAAGCAGGAAAAATTAATCATGATGCTTGCCCCATGTCCCTGCTCTACCTCAGGGTCATTTTCAAAAGACTTCTCTTTTAGATGAAGTTAATCCCATGACTTGACTTTCACACAAGAACACTATTTATATGGCAGAAATTCACTACCAGGCTGTTGAAGTTTATGGAGAGAATATTTTTAAGTCAACAGAGTGGTAAAAGTGAAAATATGGGATTTGGCAAAGAAAAAAGACCCAGACACCTGTGCTGGGATTTCGGGACCACATATATAGAAGGAGAGAGAAAGAGAAAAAAAAAAAGTTTTTTTTAAGCTAACCTTAAACCAAGTGATCTATCTACTTTATAGTGCTGAAAATCATATGCTGTCAGCACAACTATTGTATTACATTTAATGCATTGATAGTTTAAACTTTTGAATTTTATTAAGTCTGCAGTCATATAGTATATAGTGAATATAAGAAAACCATGAAAGTTGCATGATGTTCCTAATTATCTGTTAGGGTTTTAAGGAAAACATGGGAAAGGTGTCTCTTACCTAAGTGGAATGCTGAACTTTGACTCCTGACTTGACATAACAGTCTGTGGTCACTGTCAGCTTCAAGTTAACATTCCCTTTAATCATAGCATTGATTATTGTCCTAATTTTGCATATTAATGTAGTTTGGATGCCTTGACAGAATTAGGGGAGTTGTTTGGGTTATTTGTAAAATCCATTTACATTAGGCCTGTTTCAGGCCTGTCGCTTTAGAGATTTCTAGAACAAAAGAAATTCCATTTTAAGGATATGAGTTGGATAAAGTGCGAGACTCTTCTACTTGAATATTAGGGGGAGGGAATGTATATATTTTGGTTCCCTTTTATTGATGTTCTTTGGAATTTGTTCAATACAACTGTGTTCAAAGAAAAAAAATTTTAAACCCTTTAAGACTTTATCAAAACTTATTCCTTGTCATTTTTGGGTGGGTGCAGTAAGAATTAGCAAATCCTTAGGATCATAAAGGGTTTCTCTTCCTTTGTAATTTATAGCATTGACAAACTAGTGAAGTACTTTTTTTGTAAGTGACTGCCCCGCTTTTAACAAATGTTTTTGCAAGTAATAAGGCAAAATTGCAAACGATAAATCATTGCAGTGGTGGCTGTTCACCAGCCTGCCCACCCACTCATGCTGTACAGCACTTCAGGGAAAGTCATGTTTAGTGTCGCTTAAGGAGCCCTTAGAACTGCTGTGCTCTCAGACACATTGATGGGCTGTTAAATTTACAGATGTTCTAGAGCTATAAATTATCATTAAACGTTAGGAGAGAAAGAGACGAGTTTTTCTGTGCATTGCATGTGATTTCTTTAAACTTCTAAACCAGGAAGCTGAAAGTAGGTGAACATTTGATGCTTCTGTTTACATTTTGGAATTTAATCTGAACTGGTACTTTTCTGGATCTGAATTAGAGAGAAGGAAAACAAATGAACAAATGAAGTAGCTCTACATAATGATTAAGGAAAAGTGACTTTCAGTTAGGCCCATTGTTAAGCAAATCCTATGACCCAGATAGTAAGGTTAACTACTGGTTATTCTGAGGAGGGTATCCTCCTCCTCATCTTTCTCATCTTTTCCTGTCATGTTGGTCATTACAATCACCTATCTGCAAGGGGGGCTGGGCTATAAAGCAAGATTTTTTTTTCCCAAATAGCCATACATTCAGTTAAAAATCAGGAGATTCAAAGATTCGTTAGGAGTTCTAGAGACTGAATATCGAATCAAAAGTAAGCCAAGTACAGGAGGAGTGTATTATCTCATGTCTAAATGCCTCTGTCTCCAACATCAAACTCCCTTCACTTTAAAAATGGCTCATCTAAAATCAAACTTGTTTTTTCTTTCATATTAATATCAACTCAAATCTACCAAAATAGTACCAGTGACATCCTTCTGTCCTTCTTTGCTTATCCCCCATTTAATTCTGATAGTTACAGTGTTTTTAGTTCAATCCTCATAACAAACCAGTGATTTAGGCATTATTCCTACTTGTCAGATAAGACAGAGTGGGAATAACTTTCACTGGCAGGCAGCTGAGGGTACAGCCGGATATGTTTGGTCTCGCCAGCTGTGAAACACATTCTCTAAACCTTTGCTCACCTTGGCCTCCCACACAGAGTCTGTTACTGAATTTTGTTGACTTGACCTTAACCAGGCCACCACATGGTTGTAGTTGGGTTCTTTCAGTTGAGAAGCCTAACAGGGAGTTTTGGTACTAAGTTTCTTTTAACCTTGAATCAGGCACCTGTCCCTGGTGTGGTCAGTGCCCTCCTCTAGGTAGAGTGGCCTACTTCCTGGGACAAGGACACTTGTCTGCGGTGCAAGGGCTGGAACGGGAAGCTGCTCAGCATAAAACCTCATCTCCCAACCCTGGAACCTCGCGGAAGCTTATTAATGTCTCTGTCCTTTCTCCTGCCCCTGGTCCACTTTCGCTAGATTTTTCTGCTAAAGTTATCTTCTGCCAGGTCTTTCTAGCTAAGCTATCTGGTTACCTTTTAAAAACATGAATCTGATCACATCTTTGTTTTTGTTTTTGTTGTTTTTTGTTTTTGTTGTATGTGTGTACACTTTCTTTATTGAGGTATAGTTGACATATGACATTTTATTCATTTCAGGTGTACAACATAATGATTTGACATTTATTGCAGAGTGATCATAATAAGTCTAGTCAACATCTATCACTATACATAGTAGAAATTTTCAAAAAAATTTTCTTGTGATGAGAACCTGTAAGATTTATTCTCTTAGCAACGTTCACATATACAATTTATTATTGTTAACTATAGTCACCATGCTCTACATTCCATCCCCAGGGCTTACTCACCTTAATAGTGAATAAGTTGGTACCTTTTGATCCTTTTTACACATTTTGCCCACCTCTATCCCCTGCCTCTGGCAACCACCAAGTATCTGTGGGGTTGATTTTATTTTTTAAGGTTCCATATATATGCGAGATCATTTTTCTCCATATGACTTATTTCACTTAACATAATAACCTCAATGTCCATCCATGTTGTTGCAAAGGGCAGGAATTCTTTCTTTTATATGGCTGAATAATATCCCATTATGTATATGTATGTATACATACCACATTTTCTTTATCCATGCACCCACCAGTGGACACTTGGGCTGTTTCCATATCTTGGCTGATGTAACTAATGCTGCAGTGAGCATGAGGGATCACATCTTTCTTTAGCTTAGAAACCTTTGATTGCTCCACATTTGCCAGAGGATGACTCTACCTTCTAGCCCCACCTTCTCATCTTATTGTTTGCTATCTCCCTCCCACTCACTATTTTCTAGACATACCAGGTTGCTTTCCCTTCCCTTGAAGTCCCAGGCTTTCTCACCCCCTTCACACATGGTGATCCAAATCTGGAATGTTCTTAGCTCTCTTCTCTACCTCACTGGTTCCTGTTCATTCTTCAATTCTCAGCCTCATTAATCATTTCTGCTTTCATGCACCTAAAGTTTTACACACAAAACTCTATTATTGTTCTAATTATTTTATATTACAATTAGTTGCCTTTCTCTCTCTCTCTCTCTCTCTCTCTCTCTCTCTCTCTTTTTTTGCCTGTAAGTTAGTAGTAGGGACTTTCCAAGTCTCGTTTTCCCCATTCTGTTTCTTTAATCAAGCATTACTGTAGTAAGCACATATTTCATGCTTAGTAAATGTTTGCTGAAGAATTCATCTCCTGCAATTTACTAACTCTTGGAATATGGTGAAATAAGAGCTTTTTGCAGAGATGCCTGACATCATACTATGTTACATTTGCCCAATATTGTGAGAAAATACATTTGATTTGACTTTGCGCCTTTGAAAAGGAAAAAGATTGTGAAGTCATGGTGAAAATATGAAACCCATATTAAGTCAGAAAAATGTATTTTTTAAGCATCTCCTTTAGTTGACAGATAAATGCATGATCAGTTTTAAATAAGTAATTTAGAGTATTTGGTAATTTATGGCACAAATATTGACAGATTGTTGCTGAATTGGTGGTGAAAGTAAGTGAAACATGGCCAACACAATTAGGAGTTACCCAAATGGGGATCTTGTTTTTTAGAAAACTAGAGATGCCAAGTGTTAAGGATTTTGTCAATATTCTTTATTGTTGCAGATTTGTGCAACTTCACTTATAAATGAAAATCAGATGCAGGTTGACAGCATTGGAGTTAGATTACTTAGAAGGCATGTGACTGAATGAGGCACTGCCTCTCCTGGCTGAGAAGCTCACTGGGGTTCGTGGTATCAGAGTACTGTGTTCCTGCACAGATCTACAGCCACATAGTGCCCTGGGTTGATCTCTTTTGGATGTCTGTTTACAAATGGGAAATTGGAGGAATTAGAGTTTTGTAGCCAGAGGTAGAGACATGGGTCTTGGCTCTGTGTAGTGTCTTTTGGAGAACAGATTAAGCTGTTTCTTCTTTTAATCATAGCT
The DNA here is from genome assembly GCA_032199065.1 of Smutsia gigantea. Taxonomy (NCBI): domain Eukaryota; kingdom Metazoa; phylum Chordata; class Mammalia; order Pholidota; family Manidae; genus Smutsia; species Smutsia gigantea. The sequence continues at coordinate 10,588 of JAVSCE010016680.1, read as the reverse complement.
TCAATATGATTATGTGAATGTGCATATCGTAGGGGGGTGGGTGTTGATGAAAGAGGAAAGTCCAGCTCATGTAGAAATTATAAAGAAGCCCGAGGAAGATTAGAATTTGCCTATTTGTGTGTTAATTTTCTTTTTTTTTTTTAATTATTATTTCTCAAAGCAAAGGAGCAGCAAGGCAACATGGCATGCAAGGTCCAGTAGAGGCATGTCATGTAATACATTCAGCTGACTCTTGGTTTCTTAACATTTTCACTCGATGCTGTTGGTTCATTCACTCATTTGACATACATTTATTAAGATGCCCAACTGGTGCAAGGCACATTGGGAATATGAAGAGAAATGAAGCTGAGCATATCCTTGAGGAACGTGCAGGATGGTTTTCATAAGCAGAAACACTAAGATACCCAAAACCTTTTCATATTAGTGGACGTTTTCCAAGTTGTATGTTTTGTTAATTAGGCAGTCAGGCATTTTATAACATTTTTGTCGGACACTCAAGTGGCCTGTCACACCTTTCTTCTTGTTGCATGTAGTAGTTTTTTCCAAAATAGCAGACAAAAGTGGCTTTACCCCTCCTCATTCTAACTTGGACTCTGAAACTTTGGTGTGCTAAAACTGTCAGGAAAACTGTGCCTATCCTGTCATCGCCAAACCTGACATTTCTGAAGATTATGCCAAATGTATTTTCTGACACATTTCAGTTGATTCAAGCTGAGAGGTACTTCTTATCTTTTGATTTGTCAGTCTACTGGCCTGAGGAATATAGCTCCAGTCCCTGGGAATCATATGACATGCGGAAGCTGAATCACTGTTTTCATAGGCTGTCAATTAGTGTTAGGAAATAGAGGGGGAAAAAGTGCATGAGAATGTCACAAGTTCATATAATGAATTTTGTTTAAAATGAATTTCATGCTCACACATTTTCTTACCAATATAAAGTAACTGAAATACATCAAGATTTTATTTGAATTAGCATTGGAAAGCTTCAATTTTTTTCTTCTGTGGTCTTACTTGTTCAAAAGAGCAGAGGAGAATTGCTGGCAGATCTAAATACGAAATATTTGGATTGTATATATTATATATATATTATACACATAAAGATACTGTGTCCCTGGAATGCACGTGGCATACAGTAGGAGCTCAGTAAATCTCTGTCTAATGAGTGAATGAAGGCTTGTAGGTAGTGTGCTGGAGGATAGATTTTTTTTTCCTTCTTGAAATGCATGACTTTCAGTCTAAATATTTAATGTGTTCACTTATTTTAAGTGGATGCTTTTCTGTGTGGCACAAAATTAAGCTGTTTTGCTTTGACGTCTGTTTGAATTTCACTGTGGCCCCAGCAGAGTGCTTCATCACACATCTCACAGTCCTACCGTGGAAGGTAGAAGAGAAGAATGGTATTTAATTTAGTAATGGTTTTCAATTTTTTTTCTTGACTTTTGAACACATTCAAACTTGTTGGGACAAGCTTGCTTCTCAGAAGAGTTCTTTTTCTTGCCATTCCACTTCCTCTGCCCCTTGGCACTGTAAGGTCTAAAGCTGCACGTATCAGCTGGGCAGGTTGTGAGCAGTGGCCCTGCTGGTGCTGGAGGTGGCACGTAAAGTGCTTCTCTGATTAGGAGGGACACTTACCAGAGCAGAAAACCATTGTATTCACTTTAACGTCTCTCCTGGTTTCTGGGGACACTGGCTAGCATCTGGTTGGTACTGAATGAATGTTCCTAGAATTGGAACCTTAATGTTTGAAGGCACAGGGAATGTGTTCCAGTTCCATTTTCTCCTACACATGGAGACTGGTGTGTGTGGATGAAATAGAGAGGGAGGAGTGGTCACTTTTTTTGTGGGTTGAAATGTAGTGCTAAGGTAGGATAGCAGGTGGTGGTATCTGCTTAGTCAGGGCTAGTTTTCCTGAGGTTAAAGCTGGAGAGGTGCAATATGCAAAATTTGGCTTTGGGTGAACCTTCCATAAAAGTATGTTAATGGTGGGTCAGAGTTTCCTCCACAAGACCTGTGATGTGCCCTCTGACCTGGGATGTTAAGATCAGGTAAAGGGGTGGAAATTGATCTTCTAATTGGTTCCTGGAAGAGAATGAAAATGTTAGGTCTGACTACTCTTAAATGTAGTCACAAGTACCCAAACTCATCCAAGTTAATACTTGGAATTTTTTAAATCCAAATTTTGTTTATTGAATAAAAAGGATGGGTTTCTAAAAGTTTTCTTAGTGGTATATATGTAAAGAAGCCTTTACTAGTGCAACTAACTGCTCAGCATGTTCAAATATTTATTAGTTGGCAAGATATTGTCTATTAGCAACTGAAAGGTGGCTCTTTCTTCTGCTCCCACACATTTTTTTTAAAATATATAACCTCTGGAGCATTTAACTTATTTTTATTTTTATTTTTTTGAAGAGAGTGTTTGTGGGCTTTAGTTCTTATATATCTCTTACACTGCATTAGCTCCCAGTTACCCACATGTGGTTTATTCAGCCTTGGGAAATATCTGCAGAAATTTGTCAAATCCCAGGCTGGTCTCCACTCTCCTCATTTGTATGAATTATGTTAGTGTTGACATTGGTCAGTGATGTGGCCGCCTAAACCAAGCATAGCTACGAAGGCAAATCAACCCATCTCCTCTAGATTATATTCTAAGACAAAATTGTCTTCATTTCGGTCAATCTTTTTCCCTTTGGAAGCATTCTACCCAGGATTAGCACTGTTGACTAATGTGTGCTCTGATTAGAGATAAAGTACCACAAAATAGAGAATTTCATAATTCACTTTAATTCTCCAAACTTCCTTATGAACTGAAATCTTTTTGACTTGATCAAAGGTGCTACATGGAAAGGTTGGATTGAACTTGGGGTCCTGGTTTCAATATAATGCTTATTAAATACAAACATAGTTCCTCTAATTGCTTCTCTAACCCCTTACTTAAAATACTAGATCCTGATGTTCAATGTGATGTATAATGTGAAGAGTAATTTATAAATTTATAAACAGAAACTTAGAGGGACTTCCGGGAAGATGGCGGTGTGAGCAGGGCAGCAGAAATCTCCTCCCAACACTATATTTATCTACGAAAACACAGCAAATACATCTATTCCTAACAGAGAGACGAGAATACACAGGAAAGCACACAGCGTGCAGCTACACCCTAGAGCACTCGACACCCCAAGAGGCGGGTAGATACGGAGCCGCGACCCGGCGGGACCCAAGCCGTCCCCCACCCCAGCGCACCAGCGGGAGCAGAGGACTCAGAGTTCGGAGGGACTGGAAGTACACCCCGTGAAGTAGCAAGCCCCGGTGATCTGCGCAGGGAGCGCAGACCCACATTGCGCAGTGCAGCCGAGATTGGAGAGACAGAGGGGCAGAATCTGAGCAGGGAACGCGCCAGGGTGCTTGCAGCCGGCTCCCGGGAAGGAAAAAAAGAAGCGCGCGCTTTCTTCAGCGGTCTTAAAGAGACAGGAGCCCAGCGGAGGAGCCGGATCGCCCCAGCACACCCAGCCCAGCAGGCTGGGAGTCCTGGGGAGTTTCAGACACCTTAGCTGGCGACTGAGGAAGCGTAGACATACTTACACTTCTCACTGAGATCAACAGCCTCCTATTTGTTCCCACCCCTGCCAGAGTGATAAAGGGCCCTGCGGAGCGGCGCAGTCACAGCTGTGGAATAGTGGGGCAATAGCGCCACCTACAGCATTCCCACAGAATCTACGTCGGGTGGGCATTTTTTTTTGTTTTTTTTGTTTTGTTCTTGTTTTTTCTTTTCTTTCTTTTTTCTTTATTTATTTCTTCTTCTTTTTCTTTTTTTTTCTTCTCTTTTTAAAGTCTTAAAGAGCCCAACTGACATATGTGGCAACTATCAGTGACCAATTCTATAGCCATGAAAAGACAGAGAACTATGGTTCAGACCAAAATCAACCAGACAACCCCAGAGAGGGAGTCTGGATGGATGGAAATACACAGCCTCCCTGAAAAAGAATTCAGAATAAAAGTCATAACCATGCTGATGGGCCTACAGAGAAATGTGCAAGAGCTGAGGGAGGAAGTGAGGGAACTGAGGAAAGACAATGCAGAAATCAGACAAGTGATCGACGGGCTTAACAGCAGAATGGATGAGATGCAAGAGACTACTAATGGAATAGAAAACAGAGAACAGGAGTACAGAGCAGCTGAGGCAGAGAGAGATAAAAGGATTTCTAGGAATGAAAGAATATTAAGAGAACTGTGCGGCCAATCCAAATGAAACAATATTCCCATTATAGGAGTACCAGAGGAAGAAGAGAGAGAAAAAGGGATAGAAAGTGTCTTTGAAGAAATAATTGCTGAAAACTTTCCCTCGCTGGGGAAGGAAGTAGTCTCTCAGTCCACCGAAGCTCATAGATCTCCCAACACAAGGGACCAAAGGAAGACAACACCAAGACACATAAAAATTAAGATGGCAAAGATCAGAGATAAAGACACGGTATTAAAGGCAGCTAGAGAGAGAAAAAAGATCACCTACAAAGGAAAACCCATCAGACTATCATCAGACTTCTCAACAGAAACCTTACAGGCCAGAAGAGAATGGCATGATATATTTAACGTTATGAAACAGAAGAGCCTCGAACCAAGAATATTGTATCCACCACAATTATCATTTAAATATGATGGACGGATTAAACAATTTCCAGACAACTGAAAGTTGAGAGAGTTTGCCTCTCATAAACCACCACTACAGGGTATCTTAAATGGACTGCTCTTGATGGAAGCACACCTCCGGCTAAAAAGATGTCACTAGAGAAGAAAAAAAAAATCATAGCAAAGAAAGCAGATCATCCAAATACTAACTAAAGGCAAAGAATAAAACACCTATTATAGAAAGAATGGAGGAGGAGGAATAAGAAGGGAGAGAAATAAAGAAATATCAGACTGTGTTTACAATAACTTAACAAGAAAGTTAAGTTAGATTGTTAGATAGTAAAGAAGCAACCCTTGAACCCTTGGTAACCACGAATCTAAAGCCAGCAATGGCAATAAGTACATATCTATCAATAATCACCCTAAATGTAAATGGACTGAATGCACCAATCAAAAGACACAGAGTAACAGAATGGATAAAAAAGCAAGACCCATCTATATGCTGCCTGCAAGAAACTCACCTCAAATCCAAAGATATACACAGACTAAAAGTGAAGGGATGGAAAAAGATATCTCATGCAAACAACAAAGAAAAAAGCAGGTGTTGCAGTGCTTTTATCAGACAAAATAGACTTGAAAACGAAGAAAGTAGCAAAAGATAAAGAAGGACATTACATAATGATAAAGGGGTCAGTCCAACGAGAAGATATAACCATTATAAATATATATGCACTCAACACAGGAGTGCCAGCATATGTGAGACAAATACTAACAGAATTAAAGGAGGAAATAGACAGCAATGCATTCATCTTAGGAGACTTCAACACACCACTCACTCCAGAGGACAGATCAACCAGACAGAAAATAAGTAAAGACACAGAGGCACTGAACAACACACTAGAACAGATGGACCTAACAGACATCTACAGAACTCTACACCCAAAAGCAACAGGATACACATTCTTCTCAAGTGCACATGGAACATTTTCCAGAATAGACCACATACTAGGCCACAAAAAGAACCTCAGTAATTTCAAAAATATTGAAATCCTACCAACCAACTTCTCAGATCACCATGGTATAAAACTAGAAATAAATTTTAGAAAGAAATCAAAAAGGCTCACAAATACATGGAGACTTAACAACACTCTCCTAATTAATCAATGGGTTAACGACCAAATCAAAACAGAAATCAAAGAATATATGGACACTAATGACAACAACAACACAAAGCCACAACCTCTGTGGGACGCAGGAAAGGCAGTTCTAAGAGGAAAGTATGTTGCAATCCATGCCTATTTAAAGAAGGAAGAACATTCCCAAATGAATAGTCTAAAGACACAATTGCTAAAATTGGGAAAAGAAGAACAAATGAGGCCCAAAGTCACCAGAAGGAGGGACATAATAAAGATCAGAGAAGAAATAAATAAAATTGAGAAGAACAAAGCAATAGAAAAAATCAATAACACTAAGAGCTGGTTCTTTGAAAAAATAAACAAAATAGATAAACCCGTAGCAAGACTCATTAAGGAAAAAGACAATCTACACACATAAACACAATCAGAAATGAGAAAGGAAAAATCACGATGGACTCCACAGAAATACAAAGAATCATAAGAGAATATTATGAGAATCTATATGCTAACAAGCTGGAAAACATAGAAGAAATGGACAACTTCGTAGAAAAATACAACCTTCCAAGACTGACCAAGCAAGAAACAGAAAAACTAAACAGACCAATCACCAGCAACAAAATCGAATTGGTAATCAAAAAACTACCCAAGAACAAAACCCTCGGGCCTGATGGATTCACCTCTGAATTCTACCAGACATACAGAGAACAAATAACACCGATTCTCCTTAAAGTTTTCCAAAAAGTAGACGAGGAGGGAATACTTCCAAATTCATTCTATGAAGCCAGCATCACTCTAATACCAAAACCGGGCAAAGACCTCACCAAAAAAAATTACAGACCAATATCCCTGATGAACGTAGATGCCAAAATACTCAACAAAATATTAGCAAACCGAATTCAAAAATACATCAAGAGGATCATACACCATGATCAAGTGGGATTCATCCCAGGGATGCAAGGATGGTAGAACATTCGAAAATCCATCAACATCATCCACCACATCAACAAAAAGAAGAACAAAAACACATGATCTCTCCATAGATGCTGAAAAAGCATTTGTCAAAATTCAGCATCCATTTCTGATTAAAACTCTCAACAAAATGGGTATAGACGGCAAGTACCTCAACATCATAAAGGCTATATATGACAAACCCACAGCTAACATCATACTTAACGGTGAGACGCTGAAAGCTTTTCATCTAAGATCGGGAACAAGACAGGGATGCCCACTCTCTCCACTGTTATTCAACATAGTAGTGGAGGTCCTAGCCACAGCAATCAGACAAAACAAAGACATACAAGGCATCCAGATTGGTAAAGAAGAAGTCAAATTGTCACTATTTGCAGATGACATGATGCTGTACATAAAAAACCCTAAAGATTCCATTCCAAAACTACTGGAACTAATATCTGAATTCAGCAAAGTTGCAGGATACAAAATTAACACACAGAAATCTTTTGCTTTCCTATACACTAATGATGAAGTAACAGAAAGAGAAATCAGAAAAACAATTCCATTCACAATTGCATCAGAAAGAATAAAATACCTAGGAATAAACCTAACGAAGGAAGTGAAAGACCTGTACTCTGAAAACTACAAAACACTCCTAAGAGAAATTAAAGAGGACACTAACAAATGGAAATGCATCCCATGCTCTTGGCTAGGAAGAATAAATATTGTCAAAATGGCTATACTACCTAAAGCAATCTGCAGATTCATTGCAATCCCTGTTAAACTACCAACAGTTTTCTTCAATGAACTGGAACAAATAATTCTAAAATTCATATGGCACGACATAAGACCCCGAATAGCGAAAGCAATCCTGAGAAGGAGGAATAAAACAGGGGGAATTGCGCTCCCTGACTTCAAACTCTACTACAAAGCCACAGTAATCAAGACAATTTGGTATTGGCACAAAAACAGACCCACAGACCAGTGGAACAGAATAGAAAATCCAAACATTAACCCAAACATATTCAGTCAATTAATATTTGATAAAAGTGCCTTGGATATACAATGGGGACATTCCAGCCTCTTCAGCAGCTGGTGTTGGAAAAACTGGACAGCTACATGTAAGAGAATGAAACTGGACTACTGTCTAGCCCCATACACAAAGGTAAACTCAAGGTGGATCAAAGACCTGAATGTAAGTCATGAAACCATAAAACTCTTAGAAAAAAACATAGGCAAAAATCTCTTGGACATAAACATGAGCAACTTCTTCATGAACATATCTCCCGGGCAAGGGAAACAAAAGCAAAAATGAACAAGTGGGACTATATCAAGCTGAAAAGCTTCTGTACAGCAAAGGACATCATCAGTAGAACAAAAAGACATCCTATAGTATTGGAGAATATATTCATAAAAATCGTATCTGATAAAGGGTTGACATTCAAAATATATAAAGAACTCATGCACCTTAACAAACAGAAAGCAAATAATCCAATTAAGAAATGGGCAGAGGACATGAATAGACACTTCTCCAAAGAAGAAATTCAGATGGCCAACAGGCACATGAAAAGATGCTCCACATCGCTAATCATCAGAGAAATGCATATTAAAACCACAATGAGATATCACCTCACACCAGTGAAGATGGCCAACATCCAAAACACAAACAACAACAAATGTTGGCGAGGATGTGGAGAAAAGGGAACCCTCCTACACTGCTGGTGGGACTGCAAATTAGTTCAACCATTGTGGAAAGCAGTATGGAGGTTCCTCAAAAAATTCAAAATAGAAATACCATTTGACCCAGGAATTCCATTCCTAGGAATTTACCCTAAAAATGCAGCAGCCCAATTTGAAAAGGACAGATGCACCCCTATGTTTATTGCAGCACTATTTACAATAGCCAAGAAATGGAAGCAACCTAAGTGTCCATCAGTATATGAATGGATAAAGAAGAAGTGCTACATATACACAATGGAATATTATTCAGCCATAAGAAGAAAACAAATCCTACCATTTGCAACAACATGGATGGAGCTAGAGGGTATTATGCTCAGTGAAATAAGCCAAGCGGAAAAAGACAAGTATCAAATGATTTCACTCGTATGTGGAGTATAAGAACAAAGAAAAAAACTGAAGGAACAAAACAGCAGCAGACTCACAGAACCCAAGAACGGACTAATAGTTACCAAAGGGAAAGAGACTGGGGAAAATGGGCGGGAAGGGAGGGATAAGAGGGAAAAAGGGGCATTACGATTAGCAGATGTAATGTTAGGGGGGCACGGGGAGGGCAGTACAACTCAGAGAAGACAAGTAGTGATTCTATAGCATCTCACTACGCTGATGGACAGTGACTGTAATGGGGTTAGTGGGGGGGACCTGATGAAGGGGTAGTTTAATAACCGTAATATTGCACATGTAATTGTAGATTAATGATAATAAAATAAATTATATTAAAAAAAGATTAAAAAAAGAATGGAAAGCTCTTAAGAAAAAGCAAAATTTTGGAATTAAGAGAAATTTCTGGAAATCAATATGTGAATGAAGTCACAAATGCAGAAAAAGATGTGTGGGTTGTAATTCATCTGTACAGATCAAGAGCTTGAATGGAAACTAGCAGAAGTTGGAGCAATACACACTGATTTGGAAGAAAACCCCAGAAAGGCATTGTAGATTTGATGGTATCTTCAATTAGAAACACTTCTACCTATGATGACATTAGTAGTTCAAACAGTGATAATGATGATACCAAATAGAGAAAATATTTAATAAATAGCTTTAAAATATAAAAAAAAAAGAATATAGCCAATGACTGTAACATCTTCCCATGTTGACAGACAGTAACTAAACTTGTAGGGGTGAACCACTGCATTGTTTACTTAAAACCAATATAAGACTGTATATCAACAATACTTCAATAAAAAAATATGGTAATCACTAATAGTTGAAGCCCTAAAAAAAATAAAAAGATGAAAAGGTATGGTACAGACTGGGAGAAAATATTTCTCAAACCACATATCTAACAAAGGACTAATATCTAGAATACATAAACAACTTTAAAAATGCAACAAAATAAACACTCCAATTAGACTGGGTAAAAGACATAGACATTCCACCAGAGGGGATATGCAGATGGCAAACAAGAGAAAATGTTCAATATCATTAGCCATTAAGGAAAGGCAAATTAAAAGTACAATGAGACATCACTACACACCTACAGTATGGCTAAATATTGAGTACACCAAATCCCAGCAAGCATGTGCAGGAACTAGATCACTCATACATTGCTTGTAAGCCCTGGAGAAGTTTGGCAGTTTCATAAAAATTAAACATGCAACTTCCATATGATCCATAAACTGCACTCCTAGACATTTAGCCCGGAGAGATAAATACTTATGTTCACACAAAAACCTATACATGAATATTTACAGAAGCCTTATCCATAAAAGCTGCTATATATAATAATATAGTAGCTTTATTCATAATATTCCATTGGGAACAACCAGATACCCTTCAATGGATGAAATGTGATATACCAATACACAGGAAAAAGGAAGGAAGTTCTGATACATGCTACAGCACGGAGGAATCTTGCAGACATATTAATGAAGGAAGCCACAAAAGACCACATACTACATGATTCCATTCATTTGAAAATCCAGGATAACGAAATCTACAGAGACAGAAAGTATATTAGTAGTTGCTCAGGGCTAGGGCAGGGAAATAGAAGAATGTTAACTAAAGATACAGATTATTTTTGTTATGTGATGAAAATGTTTTAAAATAACTGTTGTGATTGTTGCACATTATCTGTGTCCATAACTAAAAACTACTGAATTGTATACTTTAAGTGGGTAAACAGTATGGTATGTGAATTACAGCTT